>JAUTDX010000548.1:0-176620 GCA_030844895.1 Ambrosia x helenae | reverse complement strand
AGTATATATATTATCCTAAGTTTAGTCAAGAGTCATGTGTGTTTGTTAATGAACCGACACGTCGGTTAAGGGTCAAGGACACACCCCTTCATATGTATAATACCCTAACATTTGTATCATTTGAACATAAGTATTGAATCTTTAGTTTTCATATTCTCTCTCAAATCCTTTCCCTTAATTCGATCCTGCGGTCCATCATTTGGCATCAGAGCAAGAGTTTATCATTTGTTCCAATTGATTACAGAAGTCACGAAGAAGAAGAAGATCAAGATCGTTCCCTGTTTCTTGTTTCAAAAAACAGAGACACTCGAAATTGATCATCACACGTTGGAACAATTATCACAAGCCAAATTAGGATTGATAAAAGATCAATACATAAGAGTTATAACCGTTCGAAGAGGAAGAAATCAGAACCGGACAACTTTCCGGCGAATCTTCATCTTCTCCGGCGAGTCACCGGAATCAAAGAACTAAACGTTTTTATCACATCAAACGGTTATATCTATCCCGCCTATTAGAATTATCATAATCGAATACAAAACACTTAATCCAAATCAAAAAATCAAATTTTTCTCAATACTCTGTTTTTCTGTTCGTATTTTGGTTCCCGCCAAAAGTCGTTATTATAACAAACCAAGTTTTATACTTGGAAACTTATTTTCTGAACATCACCGATACAAAACAGAGTCATTTTTTCAAAACTTTATAAAAAACATCAAAGTTTATCAAGGATTAAAGATTTTCTTCTCGGGTTTTTAAGAAACAAATTTTTTTTTTGAAAATCTTTTCGTATTCGATTATTAGAACGATCAGTGGTACTTGTTAGAGGATCCGATATCATTAGAACTTTAATCGGATCATACAAACAAAAAAATAGAAGTGTTGTTTGTTTGGGCAGTGGTTTTCACAAAGAAGAAAGAGTTGTTTGACTTCTTTGAAAGTCAACATAGAAAGAAAATAATATTATATTTGAGGGATTATTGTATAGTAAGTTGTAATCAGTGAAAGTTCGGGTTTCTGTTCACTGATCCGAAGACAACTTTTGAAGTCAGAAAGTTAGTAAAACAAAGTGAGTTTGTTTATTTTAGAGGGTGTTTATAGATTGAGTGTTATTAGAAGAACACTAATCAAAAATTGTTGGAGGATTATTAAGTCAAAAAGGATTGACTTTTAGAAATTGAAAGGAACATTTATTGATAATCAAAACCTATAAAACTACATAAGTTTGACAAACCTTTTGGTATTATTGTTCAAGGCCTTACAAAATATCAAAAATTTGTTAATCTATATAGTTTTCTTTGAATATCAATACCGTTATCGACTTTAAGAAAGGTCGAAAATTTGTTTGACAAAAGTGGTCGAACAAAGTTCCTAAAAGAAGCGTGGGTAGTCCATATTAGAATTGGACAATAGGAAGAAAAAGACAAAAAGTCCGCAGAAGACTCCCATTAAACCCACAATGTCGAAAGAAACGACATCGAAAGAGACAGTCACGAAGGAGACTCTCACTTTCAGCCTCCAAACACCAATGTTGACATCCACAAATTACACGATTTGGGCTGTTCGTGTAAAGGCAATATTGAATGCCAATGCCTTTGGGAAGTAGTGGAACCCACAGAAGGCACGTCGACAGTAGATGTAAAGAAGGATAGGACAGCGATTGCCTATCTCTTCCAGCAATTCCAGAAGATATGGTGATGCAAGTGGCGTCACATAATACAGCGAAAGAGATTTGGGATGCATTAAAGACAAGATTTATTGAATTGACCGAGTCCAGAAAGCAAGACTTCAATCATTACGCACAGAATTTGAGATGATAACAATGAGAGAGACAGAGACCATAGACCAGTTTGCTGGTAGGTTAGGTGCGATTAGTACAAAGTCAAAACCCTAGGAACGAAAATTGAAGAGTCAGTCTTGGTACGAAAATTGCTCGACTCCGTACCAGAAAGGTTCCTACAGATTATTGCGTCCATAGAGCAGTATTCAGATATAGATTCCATGACGTTAGATGAAGCGCTTGGAAGACTTAAAGCTTACGAAGAACGTCTCAAGTCAAGAGATGAAAAGAAATATGGACCCGCAAGTCAGAGAAGCTGTTATTTACAAGGCAAGAAAGAAGACCTAACAGCAACTACAAGAACTACAATCAGAATCGAGGTAGACAGAACTTTAGGAAGTTCAATAAGAGTCAAAGATATGAGATGAAGAACTTTGACAGAAATGGCCATCAAGATCACCAAAGGTGATAGAAATCCCACTAAGAATAGTCATGACGACAGTAGTTACAAGCCAAAAGAGATGGCAGCAGTATAAGATGTTATAACTGCAATGAATTAGGACATATAGCTCCCAGATGTCCTAAACCTCGAAATAAGCAAGAAGAATCTCACCTGGTATGGAAGAAGAGGATCCCACATTACTTATGACAGTTGATGAAGAAAAAAATATAGTTCTTGAAGAAAAGAAGATAATACCAGAACGCTATCGTAATGAAGAAGATGTAAACGAAGTATGGTATTTAGACAATGGTGCAAGCAATCATATGACAGGAAGACGCTCCTATTTCACAGAGTTAGACGAAAAGATAGCAGGAAGCGTAAAATTTGGAGATGGATCGTGTGTTAACATCAAAGGTAAAGGCTCAATAGTATTGGAATGCAACAATGGAGAACAAAGATTAGTCACAGAAGTATACTACATTCCAACACTCAAAAGCAACATCTTAAGCCTCGGGCAAGTCACAGAATCAGGTTGCAAAGTAATTATGGAGAATGAACACCTATGGATTTACGACGCCCACAATAACCTATTGATGAAAGTCCCAAAAGCAAAGAATAGACTCTACAAGGTAAAGCTTAGAATAACTAGTCCAATTTGCTTACAAGCTAAAATAGATACACCTGCATGGTTATGGCATGCACGTATGGGACACGTGAACTTTGATTCACTAAGACAATTAAGCACAAAAGGAATGGCACATGGACTGCCAAAGATCCAGCACCCATCTCAAGTATGTGATGCATGTATTACGGGGAAGCAAAGCAGACTTCCATTTCCCTCTCAAGCAAGTTTTAGAGCTACAAGACCTCTAGAACTCGTACATGCAGACCTATGTGGACCGATCACACCCACATCATTAGCAGGCAACAACTATTTCTTCCTGATAGTTGACGATTATTCAAGATATATGTGGATCTACATGCTTAAGTCAAAAGATCAAGTTTATGAAAATTTCAAGAAGTTTCTAAGCGAAGCTCAGACAGAGACAAGTCACAAGCTCAAAAGATTAAGAACGGATCGTGGAGGAGAGTTTACTTCTAAAGCTCTTACCACATATTGTGAGGATAAAGGAATCCTTAGACAGCTTACAGCACCGTACACACCTCAGCAAAATGGTGTAGTAGAAAGAAAGAACCGTTCAATAATGAGTATGACCAGAAGCATGTTAAAGGCTATGAATGTACCACAGAACTTATGGGCAGAAGCAACAAGACAAGCTATTTATATCAAGAATCGGTTACCTACCAAAGCACTCAAGGGTATGACACCCTACGAAGCAGTAAAAGGCAAAGCACCCAACATCAAGCACATTAGAGTATTTGGATGCATAGCATACGCTAAGGTAACAACGCCCTACTTAAAGAAGTTAGAAGATAGAAGTAAGAAAATGGTACATCTAGGAAACGAAATGGTTCCAAAGCCTATAGATTATATGATCCGATAGAAGAAAAGATACACATTAGCAGAGATGTCCAATTCATAGAAAACGAACCATGGGATTGGAACAATTATTTGAAAGAAGGAAGCAATGACGAACCATCTTGGACAAGATTCGAAGTTTATGGAGATCACGAAAGTGAAGCTGTACAAGAGCAAAGTAATGAGGACAATGAAGACAGTGAAAGTGACAACGAATTCTTCAGCAGTCCAATCACAGCTACACGAACTCCAATAACAATTCAAGAAATGCCGACAAGTGATCCAGTAGCTGAATCAAGCACTCAAGAGTTAGAAGACTCACCAGGCTCCCAACATAGACCAGTACGAGCCCTTAGATCACTTAATGACATCTATGCAGCCACACAGCCTCTTAGACCAGAAGAATATGAACATCTGTACTTAGCTTACGATGAAGAACCTGCAAACTACAAAGAAGCAGCAGATTACCCACAATGGATAGAAGCAATGCAAAGCGAAATAGACTCAATAGAGAAGAACAACACTTGGACACTGACTACACTCCCCTCAAGTCAGAAACCACAAATTTAGATAATCTATTTTTACCATTGGCCCTTAGGTTGCAAGACACAATGACCCACATATGGTGTTTTGGATTGAAACAAAAAGACACATGCATGTGATATTGGTACTCTTCTTCACTAATTAATGTGATAAGAACAATATGACCATACACATTTCCTACCATATTCCTTCTTTGCTTGCCAATAGAGATTGATGTCCACAAAACCATCCATAATAATAGTGTAGGGATACATAACCATGTGCGATTGCTCTATCCTCCATATGTCACCATCTATTATGAAATGATTATTACATCCTATTGCTATATAAAGCTTTCGGTATTCACAATACAAGCACATCAAAATAAATCTACAACTTCATATCATTCCACAAGAAGAGTAACTTCGATTCTTATCATACTTAAACAACATTTATAAAGTGAACCTCCTAGCTCAAGCTTCTTTGAAATATGGCCATCCGTATGCCTCGCATTACCCAAGCTAGACAAATACTCAAACGATCCCTCTCTAATGGTAGAAGCACTCCTACATCTATGGACATCCCCAAAGGCTATTTAGCCATTTATGTTGGGGAACAAGAGAAGAAGCGGTTAGTGGTCTCTTTATCACTATTAAACGAACCAACATTTCAGGAGTTACTACAACTGGCGGAGGAAGAGTTTGGGTACAGCCATCAAATGGGTGGGCTCACGATTCCTTGTCGTGAAGACGTATTCATGGATCTTGCTTCTCGTTTGGGGGCATTTTGACTTCTATACACTTGTCTTTATCTAGCACAGTTTTGTAAACAACTAACCAGCTGGAATCATTTATAGATGTAAATTAATTTTGACATTGTTCGATATGAAAGAAATTTAATTTGGATATTCTTTTGGGTTCAGAGTATTCCATATTTCTCATAAATTGGTTTTATTTAAAAAAAGAGTTGCTTGGTAGCTAGTTAATAAGGTTGAACTGAATAGCTACAATTCCATGATCTCACAATTAGATTTAATCTTTACGTCGGCAAATATTTATACCTATTCCAGATCCTGTCTTGTAAATTGAGTTGAAATAAAGCCAAGGTTTCCTCTGTTTAAATGGTTATGGTGTTTGAAAGTTCTATTAAGCAAATTACCGTTTCTAATAAAGAAAATAACAATGTTTTCCCACTATAGAGTCAGAGAATTACTGTTCTAGGTACTCATAAACACACGACAGAAATGACAGACACGGATATGATGTAACAGAGGCATTATAGAATTTGAGGTTCGTATAAACTCGGAGCTTAACAAATACTGAAGATGAATATCATTATCGCTAAACAACTTAAAGGAAGTTCTTAAGCGTTCGACCATACGGTGTAACGAAGGCATTCTAGAATGTGTACATGTGATATGTGTTGACCAGCTTGGATGATGCTGCTGGTAAACAGTTTTTAGGAGGTTCTAGTTACTTGAAAATATAGTTAACAACAAAATTTAGACTTAATATCTGCTACTTTCAATCAGCTATTTAGTATTCGAGGGGAATTAATTACCATTTTATTTTATTTTCTAGTGTCTCTGCTCGGGGTTAAAGCAATAGTTTAGATGTTTTAATGTGGTTTTAAGCACTAGTTACGATTGACATCCCTAGTGTAGATCATTTGCTAGAAGGACATAGTGTCCTACAAGGGATAATTGTTGACTCAATCATCAAGACACAACCATGTGACACCGTCCTATTCTTAACTACTTACAGTTCTAAGAAATCAAGTCATATAATCTTTCATGCATGTCTCCTATTTTTAATGCCGCTAAATATTGATATTGTCAAATCATTCATTATTTTATTTTCAAGATACGAGACCATGTGTGTTTGTTTTCTCGTCCATATGCCTCCGTTTATTAAGTAACACGTTATATCTTTTTTGTGTGTGCGTGTTTATATATCATTCATCATGCACAATACAACCACATCTTCCTAAAAGTCATCTATAATTTCACCCAACCAGAAGCAGTACTTTGATATTTTTATCTTCCATAACAAACATTTCCAAGTGGAACCAACTCAAGCTACCTCGAATATATGGCCATCCGTATGCCACGTAACATTCAAGCAAAACAAATTCTAAGAAGATCATTCTCTAAGGGATGCAACACTCCAACAAAAGAAGAAGAGGCATGTGGTCTCAGTATCGCTATTAAGCGAACCTATCTTTCCAGAGTTATTGCATCAGGCAGAAGAAGAGTTTGGGTACAGCCACCCAATGGGCGGGCTCACAATTCTATGTAGTGAAGACGTATTCACGGATCTTGCTTCTAGTTTGGGAGCATTATGACCTTTATACATTTGTCTTTTCCTACCAGAGTTTTGTAAACAACTAAAAAATTCGAAAACATTACAGATTTAATTAGAGAATTTTCAGGCTGAATGAAATTTAAAATTGGATGTGTTTGTTATCAAGGAATCATTTTTCTTATATTGATGGTTTTCTGTATAAACAATAGTACTTAGTTATAAGAAGACAGGTGGATAGTAACAACGAGAGTTACGTTTCTTACTTTGTCACTAAAACTAATGCACCACTGAGTTAATAATTTTACACCTAGTAGATAACTCTGTAATACAAAAGGTATTGAACTAAACCGAATGATAGACATGTACTACACATGACATTTGTTTACAATATGGTCTCGGTTGTACTGCTCCAACAGTTTGAAATTTCAATTATGTTAATTACATCTCTAAAAAAGAATCTCCCCTATTAGCGATTTACATGTTCTTGTATCACTAGTGAATGGTGTCCACATAAGCATGACACGGGAAAAACAAATGCAACTTTTCTGAGCATCTGAATTACAAGACATTAAAAAATCAACACACAACAACTCGACTATAATCCATAAAGGTACGATGATAAGATGTAACAGAGATTTTCTAAAAGTTAAAACCGTCAAATGTAATGATCAACCTGAAGACACCGCCAAATAAAATTTTCCAGTATGTTCTTCTTATTGCAACACCTAACAAATCAAGATATGATTACTATATTATTGAAATGTTCAATTGGCAACAAATACATAGAGGGTTTGTTCAGTAAGTTTTGTTTTAAATATATCTGTTGAGAGTTGAGGCTAGCGAATATGCTACGGCCCAGGACAAAATTGAAACCACAAATTTAGATAATCTATTTTTACCATTGGCCCTTAGGTTGCAAGACACAATGACCCACATATGGTGTTTTGGATTGAAATGCAAAGACACATGCATGTGATATTGGTACTCTTCTTCACTAATTAATGTGATAAGAACAATATGACCGTACACATTTCCTACCATATTCCTTCTTTGCTTGCCAGTAGAGATTGATGTCCACAAAACCATCCATAATAATAGTGTAGGGATACATAACCATGTGCGATTGCTCTATCCTCCATATGTCACCATCTATTATGAAATGATTATTATATCCTATTGCTATATAAAGCTTTCGGTATTCACAATACAAGCATATCAAAATAAATATACAACTTCATATCTTTCCACAAGAAGAGTAACTTCGATTCTTATCATACTTAAACAACATTTATAAAGTGAACCTCCTAGCTCAAGCTTCTTTGAAATATGGCCATCCGTATGCCTCGCATTACCCAAGCTAGACAAATACTCAAACGATCCCTCTCTAATGGTAGAAGCACTCCTGCATCTATGGACATCCCCAAAGGCTATTTAGCCATTTATGTTGGGGAACAAGAGAAGAAGCGGTTTGTGGTCTCTTTATCACTATTAAACCAACCAACATTTCAGGAGTTACTACAACTGGCGGAGGAAGAGTTTGGGTACAGCCATCAAATGGGTGGGCTCACGATTCCTTGTCGTGAAGACGTATTCATGGATCTTGCTTCTCGTTTGGGGGCATTTTGACTTCTATACACTTGTGTTTATCTAGCACAGTTTTGTAAACAACTAACCAGTCGGAATCATTTATAGATGTAAATTAATTTTGACATTGTTCGATAAGAAAGAAATTTAATTTGGATATTCTTTTGGGTTCAGAGTATTCCATATTTCTCATAAATTGGTTTTATTTAAAAAAAAAGAGTTGCTTGGTAGCTAGTTAATAAGGTTGAACTGAATAGCTGCAATTCCATGGTTTCACAATTAGATTTAATCTTTACGTCGGCAAATATTTATACCTATTCCAGATCCTGTCTTGTAAATTGAGTTGAAATAAAGCCAAGGTTTCCTCTGTTTAAATGGTTATGGTGTTTGAAAGTTCTATTAAGCAAATTACCGGTTTCTAATAAAGAAAAAAACAATGTTTTCCCAATATAGAGTCAGAGAATTACTATTCTAGGTACTCATAAACACACGACAGAAATGACAGACACGGATATGATGTAACAGAGGCATTATAGAATTTGAGGTCCGTATAAACTCGGAGCTTAACATATACTGAAGATGAATATCATTATCGCTAAACAACTTAAAGGAAGTTCTTAAGCGTTCGACCATACGGTGTAACGAAGGCATTCTAGAATGTGTACATGTGATATGTGTTGACCAGCTTGGATGATTCTGCTGGTAAACAGTTTTTAGGAGGTTCTAGTTACTTGAAAATATAGTTAACAACAAAATTTAGACTTAATATCTGCAACTTTCAATCAGCTATTTAGTATTCGAGGGGAATTAATTACCATTTTATTTTCTAGTGTCTCTGCTCGGGGTTAAAGCAATAGTTTAGATGTTTTAATGTGGTTTTAAGCACTAGTTACGATTGACATCCCTAGTGTAGATCATTTGCTAGAAGGACATAGTGTCCTACAAGGGATAATTGTTGACTCAATCATCAAGACACAACCATGTGACACCGGTCCTATTCTTAACTACTTACAGTTCTAAGAAATCAATCCATATAATCTTTCATGCATGTCTCCTATTTTAATGCCGCTAAATATTGATATTGTCAAATCATTCATTATTTTATTTTCAAGATACGAGACCATGTGTGTTTGTTTTCTCATCCATGTGCCTCCGTTTATTAAGTACCACGTTATATCCTTTTTGTGTGTGCATGTATATATATCATTCAACATGCACAATACAACCACATCTTCCTAGAAAGTCATCTATAATTTCACCCAACCGGAAGCAGTACTTTGATATTTTTATCTTCCATAACAAACATTTCCAAGTGGAACCAACTCAAGCTACCTCGAATATATGGCCATCCGTATGCCACGTAACATTCAAGCAAAACAAATTCTAAGAAGATCATTCTCTAAGGGATGCAACACTCCAACAAAAGAAGAAGAGGCATGTGGTCTCAGTATCGCTATTAAGCGAACCTATCTTTCCAGAGTTATTGCATTAGGCAGAAGAAGAGTTTGGGTACAGCCACCCAATGGGCGGGCTCACAATTCTATGTAGTGAAGACGTATTCACGGATCTTGCTTCTCGTTTGGGAGCATTATGACCTTTATACATTTGTCTTTTCCTACCAGAGTTTTGTAAACAACTAAAAAATTCGAAAACATTACAGATTTAATTAGAGAATTTTCAGGCTGAATGAAATTTAAAATTGGATGTATTTGTTATCAAGGAATCATTTTTCTTATATTGATGGTTTTCTGTATAAACAATAGTACTTAGTTATAAGAAGACAGGTGGATAGTAACAACGAGAGTTACATTTCTTACTTTGTCACTAAAACTAATGCACCACTGAGTTAATAATTTTACACCTAGTAGACAACTCTGTAATACAAAAGGTATTGAACTAAACCGAATGATAGACATGTACTACACATGACATTTGTTTACAATATGGTCTCGGTTGTACTGCTCCAACAGTTTGAAATTTCAATTATGTTAATTACATCTCTAAAAAAGAATCTCCCCTATTAGCGATTTACATGTTCTTGTATCACTAGTGAATGGTGTCCACATAAGCATGACACGGGAAAAACAAATGCAACTTTTCTGAGCATCAGAATTACAAGACATTAAAAAATCAACACACAACAACTCGACTATAATCCATAAAGGTACGATGATCAGATGTAACAGAGATTTTCTAAAAGTTAAAACCGTCAAATTTAATGATCAACCTGAAGACACCGCCAAATAAAATTTTCCAGTATGTTCTTCTTATTGCAACACCTAACAAATCAAGATATGATTACTATATTATTGAAATGTTCAATTGGCAACAAATACATAGAGGGTTTGTTCAGTAAGTTTTGTTTTAAATATATCTGTTGAGAGTTGAGGCTAGCGAATATGCTACGGCCCAGGACAAAATTGAAACCACAAATTTAGATAATCTATTTTTACCATTGGCCCTTAGGTTGCAAGACACAATGACCCACATATGGTGTTTTGGATTGAAATGCAAAGACACATGCATGTGATATTGGTACTCTTCTTCACTAATTAATGTGATAAGAACAATATGACCATACACATTTCCTACCATATTCCTTCTTTGCTTGCCATTAGAGATTGATGTCCACAAAACCATCCATAATAATAGTGTAGGGATACATAACCATGTGCGATTGCTCTATCCTCCATATGTCACCATCTATTATGAAATGATTATTATATCCTATTGCTATATAAAGCTTTCGGTATTAACAATACAAGCACATCAAAATAAATCAACAACTTCATATCTTTCCACAAGAAGAGTAACTTCGATTCTTATCATACTTAAACAACATTTATAAAGTGAACCTCCTAGCTCAAGCTTCTTTGAAATATGGCCATCCGTATGCCTCGCATTACCCAAGCTAGACAAATACTCAAACGATCCCTCTCTAATGGTAGAAGCACTCCTGCATCTATGGACATCCCCAAAGGCTATTTAGCCATTTATGTTGGGGAACAAGAGAAGAAGCGGTTTGTGGTCTCTTTATCACTATTAAACCAACCAACATTTCAGGAGTTACTACAACTGGCGGAGGAAGAGTTTGGGTACAGCCATCAAATGGGTGGGCTCACGATTCCTTGTCGTGAAGACGTATTCATGGATCTTGCTTCTCGTTTGGGGGCATTTTGACTTCTATACACTTGTGTTTATCTAGCACAGTTTTGTAAACAACTAACCAGTCGGAATCATTTATAGATGTAAATTAATTTTGACATTGTTCGATAAGAAAGAAATTTAATTTGGATATTCTTTTGGGTTCAGAGTATTCCATATTTCTCATAAATTGGTTTTATTTAAAAAAAGAGTTGCTTGGTAGCTAGTTAATAAGGTTGAACTGAATAGCTGCAATTCCATGGTTTCACAATTAGATTTAATCTTTACGTCGGCAAATATTCATACCTATTCCAGATCCTGTCTTGTAAATTGAGTTGACATAAAGCCAAGGTTTCCTCTGTTTAAATGGTTATGGTGTTTGAAAGTTCTATTAAGCAAATTACCGGTTTCTAATAAAGAAAAAAACAATGTTTTCCCAATATAGAGTCAGAGAATTACTATTCTAGGTACTCATAAACACACGACAGAAATGACAGACACGGATATGATGTAACAGAGGCATTATAGAATTTGAGGTCCGTATTAACTCGGAGCTTAACATATACTGAAGATGAATATCATTATCGCTAAACAACTTAAAGGAAGTTCTTAAGCGTTCGACCATACGGTGTAACGAAGGCATTCTAGAATGTGTACATGTGATATGTGTTGACCAGCTTGGATGATTCTGCTGGTAAACAGTTTTTAGGAGGTTCTAGTTACTTGAAAATATAGTTAACAACAAAATTTAGACTTAATATCTGCAACTTTCAATCAGCTATTTAGTATTCGAGGGGAATTAATTACCATTTTATTTTATTTTATAGTGTCTCTGCTCGGGGTTAAAGCAATAGTTTAGATGTTTTAATGTGGTTTTAAGCACTAGTTACGATTGACATCCCTAGTGTAGATCATTTGCTAGAAGGACATAGTGTCCTACAAGGGATAATTGTTGACTCAATCATCAAGACACAACCATGTGACACCGGTCCTATTCTTAACTACTTACAGTTCTAAGAAATCAAGCCATATAATCTTTCATGCATGTCTCCTATTTTAATGCCGCTAAATATTGATATTGTCAAATCATTCATTATTTTATTTTCAAGATACGAGACCATGTGTGTTTGTTTTCTCATCCATGTGCCTCCGTTTATTAAGTACCACGTTATATCCTTTTTGTGTGTGCATGTATATATATCATTCAACATGCACAATACAACCACATCTTCCTAGAAAGTCATCTATAATTTCACCCAACCAGAAGCAGTACTTTGATATTTTTATCTTCCATAACAAACATTTCCATGTGGAACCAACTCAAGCTACCTCGAATATATGGCCATCCGTATGCCACGTATCATTCAAGCAAAACAAATTCTAAGAAGATCATTCTCTAAGGGATGCAACACTCCAACAAAAGAAGAAGAGGCATGTGGTCTCAGTATCGCTATCAAGCGAACCTATCTTTCCAGAGTTATTGCATCAGGCAGAAGAAGAGTTTGGGTACAGCCACCCAATGGGCGGGCTCACAATTCTATGTAGTGAAGACGTATTCACGGATCTTGCTTCTCGTTTGGGAGCATTATGACCTTTATTCATTTGTCTTTTCCTACCAGAGTTTTGTAAACAACTAAAAAATTGGAAAACATTACAGATTTAATTAGAGAATTTTCAGGCTGAATGAAATTTAAAATTGGATGTATTTTGTTATCAAGGAATCATTTTTCTTATATTGATGGTTTTCTGTATAAACAATAGTACTTAGTTATAAGAAAACAAGTGGATAGTAACAACGAGAGTTACGTTTCTTACTTTTTCACTAAAACTAATGCACCACTGAGTTAATAATTTTACACCTAGTAGACAACTCTGTAATACAAAAGGTATTGAACTAAACCGAATGATAGACATGTACTACACATGACATTTGTTTACAATATGGTCTCGGTTGTACTGCTCCAACAGTTTGAAATTTCAATTATGTTAATTACATCTTTAAAAAAGAATCTCCCCTATTAGCGATTTACATGTTCTTGTATCACTAGTGAATGGTGTCCACATAAGCATGACACGGGAAAACAAATGCAACTTTTCTGAGCATCAGAATTACAAGACATTAAAAAATCAACACACAACAACTCGACTATAATCCATAAAGGTACGATGATCAGATGTAACAGAGATTTTCTAAAAGTTAAAACCGTCAAATTTAATGATCAACCTGAAGACACCGCCAAATAAAATTTTCCAGTATGTTCTTCTTATTGCAACACCTAACAAATCAAGATATGATTACTATATTATTGAAATGTTCAATTGGCAACAAATACATAGAGGGTTTGTTCAGTAAGTTTTGTTTTAAATATATCTGTTGAGAGTTGAGGCTAGCGAATATGCTACGGCCCAGGACAAAATTGAAACCACAAATTTAGATAATCTATTTTTACCATTGGCCCTTAGGTTGCAAGACACAATGACCCACATATGGTGTTTTGGATTGAAATGCAAAGACACATGCATGTGATATTGGTACTCTTCTTCACTAATTAATGTGATAAGAACAATATGACCATACACATTTCCTACCATATTCCTTCTTTGCTTGCCAGTAGAGATTGATGTCCACAAAACCATCCATAATAATAGTGTAGGGATACATAACCATGTGCGATTGCTCTATCCTCCATATGTCACCATCTATTATGAAATGATTATTATATCCTATTGCTATATAAAGCTTTCGGTATTAACAATACAAGCACATCAAAATAAATCTACAACTTCATATCTTTCCACAAGAAGAGTAACTTCGATTCTTATCATACTTAAACAACATTTATAAAGTGAACCTCCTAGCTCAAGCTTCTTTGAAATATGGCCATCCGTATGCCTCGCATTACCCAAGCTAGACAAATACTCAAACGATCCCTCTCTAATGGTAGAAGCACTCCTGCATCTATGGACATCCCCAAAGGCTATTTAGCCATTTATGTTGGGGAACAAGAGAAGAAGCGGTTTGTGGTCTCTTTATCACTATTAAACCAACCAACATTTCAGGAGTTACTACAACTGGCGGAGGAAGAGTTTGGGTACAGCCATCAAATGGGTGGGCTCACGATTCCTTGTCGTGAAGACGTATTCATGGATCTTGCTTCTCGTTTGGGGGCATTTTGACTTCTATACACTTGTGTTTATCTAGCACAGTTTTGTAAACAACTAACCAGTCGGAATCATTTATAGATGTAAATTAATTTTGACATTGTTCGATAAGAAAGAAATTTAATTTGGATATTCTTTTGGGTTCAGAGTATTCCATATTTCTCATAAATTGGTTTTATTTAAAAAAAGAGTTGCTTGGTAGCTAGTTAATAAGGTTGAACTGAATAGCTGCAATTCCATGGTTTCACAATTAGATTTAATCTTTACGTCGGCAAATATTTATACCTATTCCAGATCCTGTCTTGTAAATTGAGTTGACATAAAGCCAAGGTTTCCTCTGTTTAAATGGTTATGGTGTTTGAAAGTTCTATTAAGCAAATTACCGGTTTCTAATAAAGAAAAAAACAATGTTTTCCCAATATAGAGTCAGAGAATTACTATTCTAGGTACTCATAAACACACGACAGAAATGACAGACACGGATATGATGTAACAGAGGCATTATAGAATTTGAGGTCCGTATAAACTCGGAGCTTAACATATACTGAAGATGAATATCATTATCGCTAAACAACTTAAAGGAAGTTCTTAAGCGTTCGACCATACGGTGTAACGAAGGCATTCTAGAATGTGTACATGTGATATGTGTTGACCAGCTTGGATGATTCTGCTGGTAAACAGTTTTTAGGAGGTTCTAGTTACTTGAAAATATAGTTAACAACAAAATTTAGACTTAATATCTGCAACTTTCAATCAGCTATTTAGTATTCGAGGGGAATTAATTACCATTTTATTTTATTTTCTAGTGTCTCTGCTCGGGGTTAAAGCAATAGTTTAGATGTTTTAATGTGGTTTTAAGCACTAGTTACGATTGACATCCCTAGTGTAGATCATTTGCTAGAAGGACATAGTGTCCTACAAGGGATAATTGTTGACTCAATCATCAAGACACAACCATGTGACACCGGTCCTATTCTTAACTACTTACAGTTCTAAGAAATCAAGCCATATAATCTTTCATGCATGTCTCCTATTTTAATGCCGCTAAATATTGATATTGTCAAATCATTCATTATTTTATTTTCAAGATACGAGACCATGTGTGTTTGTTTTCTCATCCATGTGCCTCCGTTTATTAAGTACCACGTTATATCCTTTTTGTGTGTGCATGTATATATATCATTCAACATGCACAATACAACCACATCTTCCTAGAAAGTCATCTATAATTTCACCCAACCAGAAGCAGTACTTTGATATTTTTATCTTCCATAACAAACATTTCCATGTGGAACCAACTCAAGCTACCTCGAATATATGGCCATCCGTATGCCACGTATCATTCAAGCAAAACAAATTCTAAGAAGATCATTCTCTAAGGGATGCAACACTCCAACAAAAGAAGAAGAGGCATGTGGTCTCAGTATCGCTATCAAGCGAACCTATCTTTCCAGAGTTATTGCATCAGGCAGAAGAAGAGTTTGGGTACAGCCACCCAATGGGCGGGCTCACAATTCTATGTAGTGAAGACGTATTCACGGATCTTGCTTCTCGTTTGGGAGCATTATGACCTTTATTCATTTGTCTTTTCCTACCAGAGTTTTGTAAACAACTAAAAAATTGGAAAACATTACAGATTTAATTAGAGAATTTTTCAGGCTGAATGAAATTTAAAATTGGATGTATTTTGTTATCAAGGAATCCTTTTTCTTATATTGATGGTTTTCTGTATAAACAATAGTACTTAGTTATAAGAAGACAGGTGGATAGTAACAACGAGAGTTACGTTTCTTACTTTGTCACTAAAACTAATGCACCACTGAGTTAATAATTTTACACCTAGTAGATAACTCTGTAATACAAAAGGTATTGAACTAAACCGAATGATAGACAAAAGGTACGATGATAAGATGTAACAGAGATTTTCTAAAAGTTAAAACCGTCAAATGTAATGATCAACCTGAAGACACCGCCACAAAAAATTTTCCACTATGTTCTTCTTATTGCAACACCTAACAAATCAAGATATGATTGCTGTATTATTGAAATGTTCAATTGGCAACAAATACATAGAGGGTTTGTTCAGTAAGTTTTGTTTTAAATATCTCTGTTGAGAGTTGAGGCTAACGAATATGCTACGGCCAAGGACAAATTTGAAACCACAAATTTAGATAATCATCTTTACCATTGGCCCTTAGGTTGTAAGACACAATGACCCACATATGGTGTTTTGGATTGAAATGCAAAGACACATGCATGTGATATTGGTCCTCTTCTTCACTAATTAATGTGATAAGAACAATATGACCATACACATTTCCTACCATAGTCCTTCTTTGCTTGCCTGTAGAGATTGATGTCCGCAAAACCATCCATAATAATTGTGTAGGGATACATAACCATGTGCGATTGCTCTATCCTCCATATGTCACCATCTATTATGAAATGAGTATTATATCTTAGTTGCTATATAAAGCTTTCGGTATTCACAATACAAGCACATCAAAACAAATCTACAACTTCATATCATTCCACAAGAAGCGTAACTTCGATTCTTATCATACTTAAACAACATTTATAAAGCGAACCTCCTAGCTTAAGCTTCCTAGAAATATGGCCATCCGTATGCCTCGCATTACCCAAGCTAGACAAATACTCAAACGATCCTTCTCTAATGGTAGAAGCACTCCTGCATCTATGGACATCCCCAAAGGCTATTTAGCGATTTATGTTGGGGAACAAGAGAAGAAGCGGTTTGTGGTCTCTTTATCACTATTAAACGAACCAACATTTCAAGAGTTACTACAACCGGCGGAGCAAGAGTTTGGGTATAGCCATCAAATGGGTGGGCTCACGATTCCTTGTCGTGAAGACGTATTCATGGATCTTGCTTCTCGTTTGGGGGCATTTTGACTTGTATACACTTGTCTTTATCTAGAACAGTTTTGTAAACAACTAACCAGTTGGAATCATTTATAGATGTAAATTAATTTAGACATTGTTAGATATGAAAGAAATTTAGTTGAATATTCAGGTATTCCATATTTCTCATAAATTGGTTTTAGTTAAAAAAAAGAGCCGCTTGGTAGCTAGTTAATAAAGTTGAACTGAATAGCTACAATTACATGATTTCACAATTAGATTTAATCTTTGCGTCGGCAAATATTTATATCTATTCCAGATCCTGCCTTGTAAATTGAGTTGAAATAAAGCCAAGGTTTCTTATGTTTAAATGGTTATGCTGTTTGAAAGTTCTATTGAGCAAATTACCGTTGTCTAAAAAGGAAAAAAAAAAAGTTTCCCACTATAGAGTGAAAGAATTAGTGTTATAGGTACTCATAAACACACGACAAAAATGACAGACACATATATGGTGTAACAGAGACATTATAGAATTTGAGGTCCATATAAGTTCGGAGCTTAACAAATACTAAAGACGAACATCATTATCGCTAAACAACTTAAGGGAAGTTCTTAAGCGTTCGACCATACGGTGTAACGAAGGCATTCAATAATGTGTACCTGTCATATGTGTTAACCAGCGTGCATGATGGTGTTAGTAAACAGTTTTTAGAAGGTTCTTGTTACTTGAAAACATAGTTAACAACAAAATTTAGACTTAACATATGCTACATTCAATCAAATATTTTGTATTAGAGGGGAATTACCATTTTATTTTATTTTCTCTTGTCTCTGCTTGTGGTTAAGGCAATAGTTTAGATGTTTTTAATGTGGTTTTAAGCAATAGTTACAATAGGCATCGCTAGTGTAGATCATTTGATAGAAGGACACAGTGTCCTACTAGGGATAATTGTTGACTCAATCATCAAGACAACCATGTGACAACGGTCCTATTCTTAACTACTTACAGTTCTAAGAAATCAGGCCATATAATCTTTCATGCATGTTTCCTATTTTAATGCCGCTGAATATTGATATTATCAAATCATTCATTATTTTATTTTCAAGATACGAGACCGTGTGTGTTTGTTTTCTGATCCATGTGCCTCCGTCTATTAAGTACCACATTATATCTTCTTTGTGTGTGTGTATATCATTTAGCATGCACAATACAACCACATCTTCCTAGAAAGTCAACTAAAATATCACCCAACCTGAAGCAGAACTTTGATTTTTTATCTTCCATAACAAACATTTCCATGTGAAACAAGCTCAAGCTACCTTTAAAATATGGTCATCCGTATGCCTCGCATCATTCAAGCAAAACAAATTCTAAGAAGATCATTCTCTAATGGAAGCAGGACTCCAACATATGCCTGACATCTCAAAAGGCTATTTTGCCATTTATGCTGGGGAACAAGAGAAGAATAGGCAGGTGGTCTTAGTATCACTATTAAGCCAACCTATGTTTCAAGAGTTATTGCATGAGGCAGAGGAAGAGTTTGGGTACAGCCACCAATGGGTGGGCTCACAATTCCATGTAGTGAAGACGTATTCACGGATCTTGCTTATCGTCTGGAAGCATTATGACCATTATACATTTGTCTTTTCCTATCGTAGTTTTGTAAACAGCTAAAAATTAGGAAAAACCATTAAACATTTGTCTTTTCCTACCACAGTTTTGTAAACAGCCAACAATTAGGAAAACCTTATAGATTTAATTAGAGCATTTTCCGGGCTGAATGAAATTTAAATTGGATGTATTTTGTGTTCAAGGAATCATTTACGAATCATTTTTCTTATATTGATGGTTTTCTATATTAACAACTAGATTATATCCCGGGAACGTCCCGGGGTTAAGAAATCTAATATGACATATTAATTTTACATATGAAATAGAATGATGCGCCTTACAGTTACATGCAGGAAAGCTTCGGGTAGCACCTAACCTAAAACATTTAAAAATGTATCTCCAATGTTAACGGATAACCTTAAACAATGTACTCGTATAACTCTAATATTAATATCTAACCTAAAACCGTATAACTCCAATGCTAACGCGTCCCGGGGTTGAGAAATCTAATATGACATATTAATTTTACATATGAAATAGAATGATATCGCTTTACAGTTACATGCAAGAAAGCTTCGGATAGCACCTAACCTAAAACAATTAAAAATGTATCTCCAATGTTAACGTCTGACCTTAAACAATGTATAACTCTAATATTAATATCTAACCTAAAACAATGTATAACTCCAATGCTAACGCATGTTGAAAATAGAATTCATGTGACTTGCCTATACATGATTAATGATTTACCTGAACACTTTGTGTTTTTTTCCTGTATGAATAAAACCCCACAAAAAATAGTCGTTTTTTTTCCTCCGTTTTTATGTAGCACTATGGTACTCGTTGGAAAGATAATAAAACGCTCGTTAATTTGGTGTAGTTTTTTTCTTTAAAAAATCCCGTATATAAAAGATATTAACGTTTAAAAATTATGGGAGGAAACAAAAGAGAAAAAAATCCAATTTTATTTTTAAATTTTTTTTTCCTAAAATATCTCAATGCCACATAAGATAACACATGGCACACTAAAGGAGAGAGTGCCATGTCATTAAAATGACTTTGGTTTATTATATGTATATAGATAGATAGTAGTTAGTTATAAGAAACAATTGGATAGTTACAACGAGAGTTAAGGTAATACTACATGATAAAAAAAATGTGATCATTGTGATCATGGCTAAATGTAGTAAAGATATGGACTGACTGGAATAGCTATCAAAGAGAAGCAAGGCATGCACAACATCAGGATACATTTGTTGACATGGAAACCAAACAGGCTTCTAATGTTACGTAGGGATCGAATTTGGCCCACTAGGCCTTGTCTGATAGACTTGTTCATGGATCGCCCGAGTCTGGCCTGTATCAGTTTGCTCGTGGGTTGCTTTAGTCTGGTCCGTATCTACTTTCAAAAATAAAGTGGATACGAAAAACTTATACATGGCTCGAGATGAAAAACATGTCTATAGAAGCATAAACAGACCTAAATTACTACTTTCATGATTTTCTCAACCAATGGTCGAAAAATACATGATGGCAGTAAAGGTTCCGGCACAGAAATAATAACTTCAAAAAATAAAAAAAAATAAAAATAAAAATAAAAAACCCTTTACATAAACTTACAGGATAATAATCTTAGCAGGAAATGTAACCCCCTACAGTCCCATAACCTACATGCAAAAACTAGAAAGGGGGAAAACATAAACAAGAACATAGTGCTTAGTACTGTCTCTATCAAGGGGAGTCATTAGTCCCATAAACTCTGCTCTCTTTCTTCCAACTCACACCACACCAGATGGAAGGCGTAAAACAAGCTGGCCACCCATAACGCTGCAACCACAAGAAATCAAATCATAATTCATAATGGTATCGTTACAAAAATGGAATAAAATTAGAAAGAAATTAGTATGAAAACGTACCTTTGAACATAGTAATAGCAAAAGTCAGCAAGTATAAATGTTTGGACGATTTCAGAAAGAAGAACAATTGGAGGCCATAAACCGTAACCTAAAGCTGTCAACAAACCTCCCCTGGTATCCAGGACCTGAAAAAATGTAAAATTTGGCTCAATGAACGTGACATTAACAAACGCCTTTTGGTGCATAAGCTATCACCAAAGCAGAAAGTATATCATTCTCAGGGGGTGTTTGGATGTGCGTTCTGAAAGGATTTCGTAGCTAATATTTAGAATTAGATTATCAGATGTAACAAAATAAGCAACGAATAACGTTTGGATATGCTTTTGTTGTTTATAGTTGCAATCATCAAGTCATTAACAGATTATAGTTTTAGACAAATTTTAATTATTTAAGAAATTTGTATAAAGAACCTTGGTCTAAAAAAGCACAAAGCCCGCAGAGGCGAGAGGCGTATGCATCACAAGGTGCTAGATATTTAGAAGTTCCAAGAGGTTTAAAATATACATAACCTCTATGTACAGCCTAAAAGAACTAAAGAAGCACAAAATTTGCACATGTACAAAAGGCGCTCCCGATATTTAAACATGTACAGCTAGTAAAAACCGAAGTATTTAAACATTAAAATTTGATTATTGCAACCAAAAGTGTCCGAAGAATTAGATAATCAGTTGCAAAACACAAACCCAAACACCCTTTAATATTATAAATAATGGGCAACCAAAAACCGAGATGTTGGCTTTGCATATACCTGGAGAATCCAATGGGCACAACTTAGAAATCTTGCAACCCCTAAAGCAAAAACATAATGTGCTGTGAACGGTTCAACAATCTAAAACAAACATAAACTCAAAGTCAGTAAAAGAAACTACAACTTTCCAGCATATAACAAACCATGTTCGTGGGAATATACCAACCTTAGTATTTTGCATAACACGAAGTTGGGGCAGTACGGAAACAGCTTCCATGTAAACACAAAAAGCCCATAGAATCCTGTTTATAATGTGATGATGTGTTGTGGGATGAACCACTAGAGACAATAAAGCGCAAGGAATCACCTACATCCACACGAACAATTTGGAGGGTTTGTGATGCAATATGATTACAAACTAATAGTATGATTCTAGATATCACTGTTTGTCAGTTAAGATGCCCAAAATCTTACCACATAATGTATAGGAACATTGTCTTTCTCACGCATATAACTGGATTTTAGGTTAAAACGCATCATATAGATAACCCAGATGGTAGTGGCTAGTGTAGCCAAATCTAGTAAGGTGTGTACATCGTATTCCATTACAAAACTGCAGTAGAGTCTAGTGCCTAAGAATATAGCCGTAAGTTCCTGGGACTTCAGTGAAAGACCTGCAGTAAGACAACGATCAATAACACCACCGACACTAAATGTTATTTAACAAAAGCATGCTTTATAAACTGATCTAGACATACTAATAAAACACTTCAGACAGAGAAATCTCTGTGAAATAGGAGGGTAAAACCTTATTTTAATTCTAATTTTGGATTATTTCCTATCAGTGAATTGGCTTTAAAAAGCTTGAGGTGTTCCGAGACGCTTAGGTCCCAAAAGCCGAGAAGTGAGGTGAGAGACGCCTCATGTATGAGAGGCGTTGCTTTATGTACAACTGATTAAGCTTTTTGAACAACCACAAGTTGCATCTCTTTTACATATCAACCTTTATATCAAGTTGCATCTCTTTGACTTCTCTTTCCTTATAAAATTCTTCTAAATAATTATTCTAGCATTAACAATCTTTCGTTTCACCCAAAACAAAAACAGTTTCAACCTTTTCCCCAAATTAATCCTGTTTATGAATTCTAAAATTTTTGTAGAAAAATTATTAAAAACACCAAAACCTTACACAACATCATTGATAATACAATAATTAGGTAGACTCCATATAATTCTGTTTTCCAAAATAACTAGTTAGAACCTCAAAGCCCTAAACCTATCAAATAAAAACCCAATTCATCTTTTCTTTTCTTCCTTTTTTTTTGGGAACAGCTTAAATTACAGCAAATCCACCTCCTTGATGTCGAACCCTTACCTTAACTCCAATGGGTTTTGCCCGTTGGACCCGACCCCCCACCCTAACCCCAATTCATCTAGAAACATAAATTACTACAACAAAATATATTAATTCCAGAAAAATTTGCCCAATTTTTCAATAATAACCAAAAAACATCAAATTAAAACACATATTAGCACATTCTAATTGCAATTAACAAACAAATTGAACCAATAACATACTCAAAACCATAATTAAACAACCTCTCAAACCAAAACCATCAAAACGTAAAAGAATAATAATAATAATAGCAGCACAAGTTTTCACGGTGGCAAATTTGTAAATAAACTGAACCAATATAACATACTCAAAACGTATAATAATAATAATAATAATAATAATAATAATAATAATAATAATAATAATAATAATTACCAGCGCAGGTTTTCTCGGTGGCAAGTTTATAAATAAGAACGGAGATTCCAACAGCGTGAACGGCCTCAGCGGCAATGAAGAGGTTGTCGTGATCATAAACAACCATACGGATGAATATTAAGGCAGCTATAGCGATTAGGAAGGCCAATAGGACCTTGATCTTTGGTGGCTGCCTTCGCACCCATGTCCGTACCACCTGGATCGGCTTCTTCGTCGTCCCCTTCATTGTTGTTTTGACGTTTCTTTCTCTCTCTTCAATCTAGGATGTTTTCTTTCTCTCTCCCTCTAGAATTTTGCGTTAAGCCGCGTATGGATGGAAAGGGGTTTTTTTTTCTGGTCGGTAACTTTGGGATGCGTTTGTGTTTTTTTTATTTTTATTTTTTAATAAGTTTATTTTGTTTCCATTATTCTTAGTGCAAGTGTTCGGGTTCGGTGACATGTCTTTACACACCTTATATTGAATCATAACGGTTTGTTATTAGTTTTTTTTTTTCGAAAACAAACTTTCATTAAACCAAAGCCCAAAAAAGGGACCTCAAAGCGAGGGCCGAAGGCTCACCCCATTACAACATATACATCGGATTACAACACCATTCCTTCCAAACTAGCCTATTACATTTTGTTCTATTGTTAAACCAAAGGAAGGATAAAGATTTAACACTAGAAACTATTTTATCCACACTAGCTTGAACCCCTTTGAAGATCGTCTCGTTCCTCGCCTTCCAAATCGCCCACAAAGTCACCATTACAATCCCGTGTACAATCTTCTTTTTCATCTTGCATCCCGGACCAGTTTTGTATAGTTGCAGCAAATCTTGTATACTGAAAGCATATATCGGAGGTATCCCACACCAAACACTTATCCGGTCCCAAACCGTATCCGCAATAACACATCCAATCAGCACATGCATTTCTGTCTCTAATGTATGACCGCACCACGAGCAGGAAGTGTCCTGAATGTTGATGTTTCGCTGCACTAGAGCGGCCTTCGTTGGGATTCTATTCATTTCCGCCCTCCACACCATTATGAAGCACTTAAGGGGAACCCAAGATAACCATTTAATAACGAAGTGCGACCCGTAATCAAACTTTTTCAGCAGCAAATCCGCTACCCCTTTCACTGAGAAATCTTTCTGCCCTTCTACAGCCCATATCCACCCATCATTACCCAACCCAGCCGAAACTTGATCCACTGCATCGCACATATTAACCCACTGCAATAACTCATCCGTTGTCTGCATATTTCCAATCCAATCAGCATCAATAATCAACTTACCCCCCTCTCTTTTAGTTCTTTCTGCCACTATACAACTTTTTTGCTCTTCTAACCGGTATAACAGAGGCCATCGATGTCTAAGAGGAGTATCACCTAGCCATATGTCCATCCAAAATCTCACAGAAATCCCATTCCCAATTTTTGCTCTAATAAACGTATGCGCAGCCACATTATCCACCTTCATACCAGCTACCACCTTTACTATCGCTTTCCAAGTCCCCGCTGCATATTTGTTAACCGGGAGCGTCTCCCACATGTTATTATTTTTATGACACCCTTCTATAACTCTTGTCCACAGCGCTTCTTTATTATTTCGATACCTCCACGCCCATTTGAATAATAAAGCCTCATTGATAACTTCTAGCTTTTTTATACCCAAACCACCATATTTTTTCGGCGTCGTGACTCGATCCCAACAAACCCAATGCACCTTATTACCCACACTCGAACCCGTCCATAAAAACCTCCGCATCAGCCTTTCTAACTTCTCCACAACATTTCTAGGCGCTTTGTAAAGCGAAAAATAATAAATGGGGAGACTTTCAAGAACGGCTTTTATAAGAATCACCCGACCTCCAATTGATAATAACTTAGATTTCCAACCCGCTAATCTTGATTCAAAGACATCAATAACTTTCTTCCAACTCGAACATCTATTCATATTCGCGCCGACCTTAATACCCAAATATTCAAAAGGGAGACTACCACTTCTACACCCAATTGTCCCCGCCATAACTTCCGTTTCTTCTTCACATATACCAACCCCAAACAAATTAGACTTGTTGATATTTATTTTCAATCCCGAGCATACATGAAAACACCTAAGCAACCTTGCCAAATTCATCATATTCTCCTCCGACCATTCTCCGATAATAAGTGCATCATCGGCGTAAAAAAGATGCGAAATATTTGTGCCTTCATTGTCAATCTTAACTCCTTTGAAGTTCCCAATATCCACTGCCTTGTTGATAGCCAACGAGAGCGCTTCCATCACTACTAGGAACAAAAACGGAGATAAAGGGTCACCTTGTCTTAACCCTTTTTGGCACCCGAACTCAAATGTGGGCGACCCATTCACCAAAACCGCCGACCTAGCACCTTTAAGAATGCCTAAAACCCACATACACCAACGAGAAGGGAAGTTCATTTGCTCTAACATGGAAATTAAAAATCCCCAATTCACATTATCATACGCCTTCTCAAAATCAATTTTTAATAAAAATGCCTTTTTCTTTTTTCGCTTCAACCAAGTCAACAATTCATTTACCACAAGAGGCCCATCCAAAATGTATCTATCTTTCAAAAACGCCGATTGCGATTCAGAAATAACCTCTCCCATAACACCTTTAATCCTATTCGCCAATAATTTTGAAATCACCTTATTCACCATACCAATCAAATTAATGGGTCTATACTCCTTCATACTTGTAGGATTCTTGCATTTAGGAACCAAAGTAATAAACGAAAGACTACACTCCGATTTGATGTGCCCCGTATCAAAGAACTCTTCAAAAATCTTCACAAAATCCTCTTCTAGCAAATCCCAAAACTCGTGAACAAAGTGAAAATTAAACCCATCGGGGCCTGGCGCCTTATCTTTCCCACAATCAAACACCGCATTTTTTATCTCTTCTTTTGAAAAAGATCCCACTAGCTTGCATCCCAATTCGTCGGACAGCTTCTTAACATTATCGCATATCAACCTTGGCCTCTCCACACATTCTTCACTGAAATGCCTTCTAAAATGACGAAGAATCTCTCTCTTAACCATCGCAGGTTTCGAGCACCATTCCCCATTCACTTCAATACCCGGGATAGCGTTTACCGATCTTCTACTATTAATAACTCGATGAAAGAATCCGGAATTTTCATCTCCCAAAGCCGCCCATTTAACTCTTGCCCGTTGTTTTAAATCTTTGTTTTTGGCATCATTTATCTCGTTGACTCGACCTCTACATTCCTCCATAATCCATTTCTCTTCTTCCGATAATTCTCTGTCTTCCATAATCTTCTCTAAGTCATCAATCTCAGCAAAACAAGAATTTAATTCCTCCTCTTCCACTTTCGCTAACTCTTTCTGCCAACCTTTAAGTTTAACACTCAACTTATTCAACTTTTTATTTAAATTCGTTTGAGCCAAAGTGTCCAGACCCTCCATCCCCAATACATCCCGAACCAACTCTCTACACCCCGGTTTATCCACCCACGTGTTGAACCACCGAAAAGGCTTTGGGCCAAAATTTTTACTCACCATATGTAACAATAGCGGGCAATGATCTGTATACCTTCTTGGGAGCGCTCTAAGGGATGCATTCGGCCACTTATTAAACACTGTCTCGCAAGCAAGAGCTCTATCAATTCTGCTTTGTTTATCCCCTTCTCCTTTACCCGCAAGGAACGTGAACTTCCTTCCCACCAACGGATATTCCACCAAACCCACTTCATCAATAAAATCATTGAAATCCCTAGACATACCTTCCTTAAACGTCGTGTTCAATCTTTCTTCCGAACTTCTTACCGTGTTGAAATCTCCCATCAAAATCCAGTTACCATTCGTACTACTCATCAAATTTTTCAGCGCATCCCAAACCACACGCTTCTGGGATCTAGTCTGCGGCCCATACACATTCACCAGATTAATGTTCATGTTTTCCTTTCTCAACCTCCCCCAACACACAGAAAGTTCCTATGTTTTATAACCGTCTCTTTAGAAAAACTACTCGAGTCCCACAAGGTTACCAGACCACCCGACAGCCCTGTAGGATCGACTACCTCAAACTCAAAATCTCCTCTCCCCCAGTATCGTTCCAACCCCTGTCTATCCACCCCTTGAATTTTTGTTTCTTGTAAAACCACAAACTCAACCTCATTGCTACTTCTCAACCCTCTAACCCACGTGTCTTTACCATCCACCCCCATACCTCTAATGTTAACGCTTAAACAATTCATCGTCTCACCTCTTGTGCCCCTTCCTTTGAAATAGAGTCACGAATCAAATCTTGGAAGTTGTGTAATTCGGCACCAAGCTGGCGACCAAAAGTAACCGTATTAACCACTTCCTCTTCCATCTTCTTGTTAATCTCATCTCCCACGTTACCCCTTCCATCCTGCCTAACTTGTATCCCCTCTGATGGGCTCCCCACTTGATCCATTTCTGATAGTAAAGAAAACCTATTGCCCAATGACACAGGCCCTCCATTACCCACCATTTCATTATTATTCCCATTAGCCCAAATAAGAGGGTCCAGCCCAAATATATCATCATCCCCCTTCTTGAATTCTTTATTTGGCCGTTGGTTACCACTTGAGGATCCACCCGAATTCTCTAAACCCGAATTTATAAAACTTTTAAATTTTTTCCTCTTTAACGTATTAACAGCTGGTTGACTAATCCCCATATTATCCTCCCCCATAATTTCTCCATTATTCGACTTACCTTGGATATCCAAATTACCTCCTCCCAAACTTTTGGTAACCGAATCTCCATTATTGTTACCATTAAGATTTTCCGTTACAGGGATACTGTCTTCACTCTTCCGACTAGATTCCGGTGACCTGGCCATTGCCGGTGAGTTTTCCGATTGATCCACCTCTTCATCACTACCGTGCATGAAATCTCCAAACCAGTCTTTATCCACTTCCATCACCCAGACCTTGAAAGATTTCCCTCTCCAACGAATAAATGCCACGTCTTGAATAACCTTCCCATGATTTACCAATACACCCACATAATGGAAAGTTGAATCTGTAGCTTGCAAATCCACCTTAGCTTCTTTGATCACTGTCCCAAAAAGGTTTCCAATATCATTAATAACCCTATTATCTGAGATGCACATCGGTACACCTACAACCTTTAACCATGCAACCCTCTCAAACGCCAAGGTTTGCCCATCCCAAATCCTAGGACATTCGAAGCAATCTTTTCTACCCGCTAATTCATCCTTTGCCATCATTGCATGATCAGCATTAGAGAAGACAATCAACACCGCTAAACCTCCAATATACTTCACCACCCCTTCCCCTAGTTTCATCTCTTTTAAAATCACCCATATAGACTGTAAAACTTCTAAAGATGTTACCCGGACGTAAATCGTTCTACCATGCAGGGAAGTATAGGCCTCCAGAGCATCGTCCACCGTAATTGTTTTACCTATCGCCTCCCCCGTAAACGCCTCCTTAAATGACATACCATTGACTGTTGCACCTGAGTTCACAAAAGGCTTCACCGGTACTTCATTAGTGCTTCGATTTCTTGTGTCATACCTCCTCTCTTGTTTTATCTCCCCTTCCTCAAGAACAAATCTAGCCACATTGAAACTCAGTTTGAAGTCCCCCACACGAACATTCACAAGCTTTCCCAATAATTCTTTACTATCTTTCACGTCCAGGAAGGATACAAATCCAAACCGCTTCCCTTGTTTATCTCTTTTACGTGCTATGTAAATATCAAAGATTGTGCCCATACCTCGAAGAACGTTTGCCAAATCAGTACCACTACAACGATCCGGAAGATTGTTTACGAAAACCTTTGTTAGTCTTGCCTGTATGTTAGCCGGAATGGGTTTCCGGCTATTCGCCATCTAGGGTTTTTTGGGACCAAAAGTAAACTTTTTGACGCTCGAAGATGTTGTCACACAGTTCCATAAGGAAATTGAATTACTCGTAAACCCTCTGACTTGTTTTCTTAAAAAAAATTCGTTGTCAACAAAATTTGAACCCGAATCTCTCCGTTTGGGAGAGACACAACTAATTATTGGTGTATGGATAAGTGTTTGCATTTCTCGTATCTAAAGACTCTGGAGTTGTGGACACTCCCCTAAGTACTCCATGGCAACAAGAATTCAGTGACCAGTAATCATAAAGCAAGGCGTAAATGGTGGTACTTGATATATATTGCGCATAAAGTTCAAGACGGGCTCATTTCTAGTTATGTGTTAAAATATATAATGTTTATTTCCGTTTGTAAACTAGTTTTTTTATTATTAAAAGTTGGAGCTTATTTTTTAAATGAGTGTTCGTTTACGCTTTGATTCAAGATTGATAGGAGTTGATCATAGTAATTTATGAACTCGACTTTTTAATGTTATCCATAGAGCAAATTACTAAAAGTAAAGTATTACAGAAAGTTACCAACCATACAAATAAATGCTACTCCGCATAGTGCGATGATGTGTATCGGCCTTTCACCTGCTTACACGTCATCTTAGACACCTCAAGACTCGGAAAGGTGTCATATCTTCATGTCCAAATGTTTACTCCTCATAAATCAAGTAATTAACTTATATTACTTTCAAGTGTAAACATATTAAAACTAAGACAACATCCGTACACTCAGGCCGCTACTTAAAAATTTACAATATTCAAATTATATGTACACTTAAGATCCCGATAATCTAACTTAGACTGATAGACATTAATTCTCATACGTGTAACATGTTAACTCCCATCTAAACACGCACTAGGATTGAAATTGATAAGCAACCGATATGAGCATGCATTAGCAAATGGTACCTAGTACCAGTATCGAGTTATTTCGATATAAATTCGGTACCAACTTTTGGAGTTTTTTTGTACCAGAACCGGTTCAGTATGATACTAGTATTTTACCAACTTTACACTCAACAAAACTTTTTTGTGTGTAAATATTTCGGTATTTTGTTAATTCGGGTGTTAATCCGGTACCGTACGGCACAGGTACCAAAAACGCCAAAAAGTCAATACCGAGTTGATATCATCAGTATGAAAAATTCGATACTGGTACTGTATCAATACCCGGTAATATTTCTCATCCCTAGTTGTCGACCAAACTATGGTTATTTGTTAAAAAATATAATGTTTATTTCCATGTTGATAAACTAGTTTTTTTTGCATAAATAGATATGGGTCTAGCTTCTCTATTTTTACTAAATAAGTTTTTTGAGATTCCTCCTTCTTTCTAGACAACTATAAGCAAAGTGTCCAATCCAGACATATCCAAAACAAGGAATTTCATATTTATCTTTCGTACACTTATGCCGGTTGTCTTTTCCCATCTGACTCGAGTTCGTAACGACTCCGTACTTATCATTTTCTCGGTTCTAACGCGTATCTCACCTTGACCAGAACCATGTCGAGACCCCAAGTTCGGTAACTATAACCTCCTCACCCACGCCCCTCTATTATCCTAGGGTTTACGGTTTAAGAATCATTCACCTGTTGCGAACATCAATAGTCTAACTTGCATCTGCATATTCAATACTTTTAATTATGTCTTTGAAAGTTTTCAGCCTTTCATTTGCCTCCTTCAAAAACTTTCATGTCTGCAAATTGTTCAATTGATGCCCCAATTGGAACATACTTTGCTAGAACAGAGTTCAACGACTTTCGAGTAAGCTTCTTGTCTTCATAGGTAGTTCCAAGACGCCTGACGTATTACATTAACCACCATGTCATCTTTTCTAGATTCTACTCATTATCCACCTGGTTCAAGTCCTTGCAATATTCCATGAACTCGAAACACTGCGTTAGTTTTGATTACCCATATGTTGTAGTTAGTTTACGTCAACATTGGACATAGTAAGCTCATAGAACTCTAATCTTTGACCATAGCCAGTGGTCGGTTACCATCTTCCCCGTCAGACAAATTAGTTTGATTTTAAAGAGGCTTACAAAATCAAACCAATCCATAAAAAAGCTAACCTATGACTCCTGTTATCCAAGTACCAAAAATTCTCCTCCAATTATGCTCATATTCGAATTTTATTGGAATCACCTTTTCTTCATTTAGGTATACAGTTTCACTTTTACAGCTCACCATAAATAGAGATGGGTCAAGCTTCTCTATTTTTACTAAATGAGCTTTCATATTACTTTTTCTTTCTAGACAACTAGAAGCAAAATGTCCCATCCAGTGATATCTAAACACTGAATTTCAGATTTATCTTTCTTGCCCTGATGCTAGTTGTCTTTCCCCATCTGACTTAAGTTCATAGCCCCTCCATTCTTGTCATTGTCCTTATTCTAACTCGTATCTCACCTTGACCAAAACCATGTCCTGTAACACCTCACTCGTAATGAGGTGATCATGCACAATGGATACAACTTACAACATAAGCAAAACACAACTTTCATTAAAACTTAGAACATTTGGGTACAAAGCCTTCTTTTTTTACAATGTTCCAAGTCTAGCAACTTCTAAGTCTTTATGTGTCACTTGCCTTATCCTACTAGCTCACTGGGTTACATGTGACATGTATACTTAAAACGACGTCAACTATATACAAGTGAGCTTATATTATACAGTTTACAAAAACACATTTGACATGCTTGCAATATGGGTTGTGATATTTTGGGCCAAGGGCAACCCTATGCCATTCATGACTTTTTCACAACCACCAGCAAATGGGCTTGGACCCCGACCATCGCATAGGTATGGTAGTGTCGTGATGCATACGAGGAACCCTATCCTCTTTTTAGCCAGTTCCAACACAATATAAGAATCCAAATATACCCCTACCAATAATTGCACATTACAACACTTTTATATTATTACCAGTTCAGACAAGACAAATATACAATCACAGTTTATAAATAAACATGATAACTCGCCTGTTTAACGGTACTTAACGGTTGCTAAGCACTTGCTAGTACGATCAAATGATACCTCAACGTCCTAATACAATTACATAATCCTAGGTTAGGTACTAACACACCTAATTAATTATTGTTATGGTTGGATATCGATTAACGTTGCCTTCTTTAAGCATGAGTGATCAGTCCATGCCTAACTAAGGTTATGCTACCCAACACCCACCCCTAATAATAATCCTAATACCTAAAAATAATAATACTAATCTACTACAAATAATACTAATAAAAATAATAATTAACTAAACATATATTTAAATAAATGAGAACATACCTTAAACTATCTACGACATGTTGATGTACAGTCTCCCTACTCGAGCTCCTACGCGTGCTCCAAAATTAACTATTAACAACACAAAACGATGTATGGTAGACTGAGGATTTTCTTATACTAGAGCGTTCTCAATAAAAATTGGTGTACCTGAATAGTCTTAACTTGGTCTCTATTTATAACTAGTGGTTTCACATGTTGTGCATTGCGCGAGCGTTTTGAACATGGGACACAACAATGGGTGGTTACGGTTAAAAAATTCCGAATAAAATGTAGAGACCAAGTTAAGACTATTCAGGAGATGTAAGGTCGTAGATGTAACTTCGTAGTTTTAAGGTAGTTTGTATTGACTAGGCGACTGTGTGAGGCTGGAAGTGGTTGTTGAGGTTTCCTTTACACGCGTCTCTATCACCTCTTACAACATTCTATTTTCTTTCCAGTTGTTTGAATTCAACAAATAAACTCAGAGGAGCACTAATAAAGATATTCAAAATGTGAGATTAAATACTGCTCAATATTATACACTAGTTCACAGAAATAAAGTAATTTACTTACCATCCCTGCTTCGACAAGAAGTAGCTCCCCATAATTGGTACTCTCACCTAAAACTGACATTGAACAGTACATACCTACATCCAATCAAGTCTAATTGCATACACACATCCAAAAAACCCAACCGTCACAGCGTAAGAATTAACGATTAGGTGGCGGTTCATAGGTAGTTGTAGAGGGGGTGGGGTGGCTTATTTGGTGGTGACGTTGATGGCGGTAACCCCATAACAATCGTCGCTTGTGAGAGAGAAGGGGAGGAGCAAGGATGAAGAGGGAAGATAAAGTTGGAGAAAACACTTATTAGGTATGATACAATAGATATTGATAGTTGAGCTAAATGTGATATTGATAGTTGAGCTAAATGTGTAATAGAATAGTAATAGAAGGACTAGAAGTGTAATTGTGTCAAAGATGTAACTGATTGTAACGGTCTTACCTGTCTATATATTGGCGGGAAGATTAACTGAATAAACTACCGATTGATTTGTGAGCTTCTTCTCTCTCTCTGTTCTGTTCTGTTCTTATCATTGGTATCAGAGCCGTCCGTTCCTCGGCTGTTCGTACCGTCTAACAACCCCCACCACCATTAACCACCTCCATCCACCGTTCGCCACCGTCTTCTCCGGCGAGTCCTTCTTCTCCGGTGAAGCATTGTCTAGTTGTTTCATTTCTTTTCGTCTTCCGTTCTTCATTTCTTACGAGGATTAATCAATTGTGATTAATTTACTCTCTGATTTAGTCAATTTGTGACTGAATCATTCAATTCTTTAGCAATTTGTTCCTGATTTGATCAATTTGTGATCAATTCATTGTTTCAATTCATTTCATTCCGATCAGCGTTTTCCTTACAAACAATGACAACTCGAACTCGTTCTGATTCAGATCCTGACAACACCCTCAAGAAAACCCTTGATGAACATTCATCAACCCTTATCAAGATTGAATCCCAATTACAAAAGAATAATGCACAGTTCTAGAAAAATGATCAAAATATAGCTAACATTAACCTGGTGTTGGCTAAATTGACTGAGGAAATTTCTAAGTTGAATAATAATTCTGGAGCAACTAGTAATGGTGCAAGAATTATGGTGTTGAATGACAATAATGTGTCTCACAAACCTCATAGACTTGGTAAAATCGAATTTCCCAAATTCGATGGTACTAATGTTGATGATTGGCTCTATAGGTGTGAGCACTATTTTTCAATTGATGACACACCAGATGACTGTAAGGTGAGATATGCAGCCCTTCATATGGAGGGAAGTGCAGTAAAATGGCACCAATCTTTCATGAAGATCAAGGGTATACCAATTAATGAAGTTAATTGGAAGGAATACTCTGAGACCATTGTTTCCAGGTTCTCAGAAATCCTGTATGAAGATGCCATGGGTACACTTACTTCTATTGTTCAAGAAGACTCTCTAGAAGATTTCTGTACACTTTTTGATTCTTATCTGCTCAAGGTATCCATTCCTGAACCATATGCTGTTAGTATTTTCTTAAAAGCTTTGAAACCTGAGATTGGTGGTCCTGTCAAAATGTTTCAACCAACCACTATGAGTCAAGCCTACCATCTAGCCAAAATTCAAAACCAAACCAACAAGTCTTTGTCTGTTAAACCTTCTTTTCGTTATTCCAACCAGTATAACACGTCCTATACCAGTAACACTTTTAAACCACCAGTTAATACTCAACACCTTCCTTTACTACCTATTCCTACACCACTTAATGCCAAGAAATTACCTGACAACATTAAAAGCCTTTCAAGAAGAGAAATGAATGAAAAGAGGGCTAGAGGTGAGTGCTTTGGTTGTAATGAGAAGTATTCAGCCACTCACCAATGCAAGAACAAACAGATGTTCTTGTTAGAATTGGATGATGAATTGGAAGAGGAATTAGAATCCCTGAATGTTAATGTAATGGAAGGGAAACAACAAGAACCACAAATTTCAATTCATGCTATAACAGGTATTCCTTCATTCTCAACTATGAGAGTTGTTGGTACAATGGGTACTAAACAGTTACACATCTTGGTGGATTCTGGTTCCACCCATAACTTCATTGATGAGAAATTGGCAAAGAAGTTGGGGTATAAGTTGATTAAGATAACTGGAATGAAAGTTTCAGTAGCCAATGGTGAAGTTATTGAGTGTGTGCAGATGTGTCCTGACTTTCAGTGGTCAATGCAAGGGTTATGGTACAAGGCTGATGTATTAGTGGTACCATTACAGAACTATGATATGGTTTTGGGAATTCAATGGTTAATGACATTGGGGGACATTAACTGGAATTTCAAGAACTTAACCATGAGGTACCAAATCAATGATAAGTGGCATGAATTGAAAGGGTATGCAACCAATGGGGTGAAGTTGTGTACAGCAGAAAAGATGGACCACTTGTTACAACAAGAAAATGAAATTGTTGCAGCCCAACTGCTGAGTTTGCAAGTTAATGGAAGTGATGATCAATTTCAGCATTCAACTGTGGTGATGCAAACAGATGGGGATGACAAGATCAATAAGGCCATTGATGATTTGTTACTTAAGTATGATGATGTGTTTCAAACCCCTACAGGGCTGCCACCAAGTAGAGAGTGTGATCATAGGATCACCTTACAAGATGACAAGCTGATTATTAATGAGAAGCCTTACAGGTATCATGTTGTTCAGAAAGATGTCATTGAACAGTCAGTTAAAGAGATATTGGACACTGGGGTAATCAGGACTAGTTCTAGTCCTTTTGCTTCACCAGTGGTCCTTTTTAAAAAGAAAGATGGAACATGGAGACTATGTATAGATTACAGGAAGCTAAACAATGCCACTGTAAAAAACAGATATCCTATTCCATTGGTGGAAGAATTGTTTGAGGAATTGCACGGTTCATGCATTTTCTCTAAACTTGATCTTAGATCAGGTTACCACCAAGTGAGGATGTATGAAAAAGATATTGAAAAGACTGCTTTCAGGACTCACCAAGGCCTCTTTGAGTTCCTAGTGATGCCCTTTGGGCTCACTAATGCCCCTGCCACCTTTCAGTCTTTGATGAACTCCATTTTTCAGCAACATTTGAGGAAATTCATACTGGTATTTTTTGATGATATCCTCATTTATAGCAGTTCTTTGGAAGATCATTTGATTCATCTTGAGGTAACACTTAAACTTTTCCAAAAACATCAATTGTTTGCTAAGAAATCAAAGTGCAGTTTTGGGGGGAAAACTGTGGAATACTTGGGGCATTTAATTTCTAAAGAAGGGGTGGCCACAGATCCTAAGAAAATTGAAGCCATTGTTAATTGGCATGTTCCTACTAATGTGAAACAATTGAGGGGCTTCTTGGGTTTAGCTGGTTATTATAGAAGATTTGTAAAGTCATTTGGAATTATGGCTAGACCTTTAACTGATTTACTAAGGAAAGATGCCTTTAAGTGGACTGAGCAAACCACTATAGCCTTTGAAACCTTGAAACATGCACTCAGCTCCCCTCCTGTTTTAGCCTTACCCAACCTATCTTTACCCTTTACACTTGAAACTGATGCCTCTGCAATGGGCATAGGGGCAGTCTTGATGCAAGAAGCTCACAAATCAATCGGTAGTTTATTCAGTTTATCTTCCCGCCAATATATAGACAGGTAAGACCGTTACAATCAGTTACATCTTTGACACAATTACACTTCTAGTCCTTCTATTACTATTCTATTACACATTTAGCTCAACTATCAATATCTATTGTATCAAGGTATGAGTGTTTGTGGATTGATTGATGCGTGTCTCGATAAGTTGATGTGGCAACCACCGCCAAATAGAACTTATCAGACCACTTACTGTCATTAGGCGTAAAAATGCCCTTAAACATAAACCAAAATTACAAATTGCCATCTTACTATTCATAAAAAGTTTTAAAACTAACGGATAGGATAATGTGAGTGGGGTCCTTGGAAAAAAATTATGAGTCGATGTGGGATCAATGTGTCATGTCGACTTACTTGCTTACATTCATACACACCCCTAACTTACTCAATTCAATTGTTATAGTTTTATTATTATTGTTATTATTATTATAATAAGTAATTCAACTTCTTTATATGTTTTTCTCATATAACTTTTAAAATATAAAATTTTTATAAACTAACGAATATACTGTTAAGACGAACTTATTTTTTTTACATTTTGATATAAGTTTCATTAAAAATAGAGTAGGTTCAAATATAACATAACATAGTATAGTATAGTATAGTATAGTATAGTATAGTATAGTATAGTATAGTATAGTATAGTATAGTATAGTATAGTATAGTATAGTATAGTATAGTATAGTATAGTATAGTATAGTATAGTATAGTATAGTATAGTATAGTATAGTATAGTATAGTATAGTATAGTATAGTATAGTATAGTATAGTATAGTATAGTATAGTATAGTATAGTATAGTATAGTATAGTATAGTATAATATAATATAATTAAATGGTCTCTTATACTAGCTCGAGTATGTCTAGGTATCTCACATTTCAAATAACCATCTTATTTGTTAGGTAGTCGTTCGACAATACATAAAATATAAGTTTACATGTCTAGACCCCGACTTCGCAAGTAGAACCTCCTCACCCACACCCCTCTATTATCCTAAGGTTTACGGTTTGAAGATGATTCACCTGCTATGAACATCAATTTACTCTGATTTTCAATATTCAATATTTTTTATTCTGCTTTTGAATGTTTTCAACCATCCAATTTCCTCCTTGAAAGTCATAACCTTCAAATCTGCAAATTGTTCAATGAACGCCATAATTTGAACATACTTTGCTAGAACAGAGCTCAATGATTTTAAGGTAAGTTTCTTGTCTTCATAGGTAGTTCCAAGCAAGGTTGTAAAAATCCCGATTAATCACCGATTAATCGGTGATTAATCGCTAGTCCCCACTTTACTGATTAATTTTGGGCTAATCACTAAATTAATCGGTGGCGATCCAGGGTTGTAAAAATCGCGATTAATCACCGATTAGTCGGACCAAATTGGTCCTATTCGGACCTTAAAAACTCAAAATTAGGTCAAAAATGAATACGAACGGGTCAAAACCTAAGCAAATCAAACAACTTCTTACGTTAAAATTGGATGATAATCCATGATTTACAACCAAAATCGATGAAACTCCATGAACCCTAGTTGCATCCGATGGTTCCATACTATGAAAGAAGGAATGGGAGGAAAAAACGGGATATGCTAAACGATGGAGGTGATTAGGGTTATTTAAGTTTAGGTATTTTAATATTTAACCCCCATCCATATTCACTAGTTTATATTTGGCCCCTAAACTTCTAAATTTATGCATATAAGATATAAAATTAACATTATATATGTATAAATTTGGAAAAATATATATATATATATATAAATCCAATCCGATTAATCCTTATTAATCCCGATTAATCCCTAGTCGGTACCTCACCGGCCGACTAGCGCCTAGCGAATTCTACAACCTTGGTTCCAAGACTGGCTTCTTTGGTAACTAACTACTTATTCTTCCTACAAAAGGATCAATTGTCTCTATTTCTTTCATCTTTAAATATTCAAACTCAATTTCCAGTTGTTCAATCTTTGGTTCAAGTATTCTCTCAACCCTAATGTATCATGTCTTCAATGCTTCCCAGATCTTCCTCGTAGTATGAAACTGAGATACTTAAAACATGAGCTCTTCGAATGCGTGTGAAGTAATAAAATAACCATTAGGTCATCATTTCTGGATTCTAACTGTTATCCATCTAGTTTAAGTCCTTGCAATATTCCATGAAGCCCAAACACGGGCTTAATTCTGATTGCCCAAACATTGTAGTTAGTTGACGTCAACACTGGACATTGTAACCTCATAGAAATTTGTTCTTTGACCATAGCTGGTGGTCGATAACCTTCTTCACCATCAGAAAGATTAGTTTGATTTTAAAGAGGCTCTCAAAATCAAACCAATCCATAAAAAAATAACCTATGACCCCTGTTATCTAAGTACCAAAAATTCTCCTCTAATCACTCATATTCGAATTTTCTTGGAATCACCTTTTCTTCATTCAGATTGTCAATTTCACTTGTACTGATCACCATAAATAGAGATGGGTGTAGCTTCTCTATTTTTACTAAATGAGCTTTCAAATTCCTCCATATTTCTAGATAACTAGAAGTGAAGTGTCCCATCCAGTCATACCTAAAACATTAAATTTTAGATTTATCTTTCTTACCCTTATGCCAGTTGTCTTTCCCCTTCTAACTCGAGTTCATAGCCCCTCTGTTCTTATCAGTGTCCTGATTCTAGGTCGTATCTCACCTTGACCAGCACCAGCTCCAGACCCCGACTTTGGTAGCTAGAACATGCTCACCCGCGCCCTTCTCTTTCCGCCCCGCCGGAAGAACACCAGAGCGAATCATGATGTGAGATTCAATGGCTTTTATACCAATTTAAGTCCCCACTGGTAAGTTAAACAAGCAAAAAATGAGAATTAAACTGGAATTAGATCTCCACTTTATTAATCAAAGTAAATAAATCAAACTTTAAATCTCTCAATCATGTCACATGCTCAGCTATGATCGATGTTTATATACAGCCATGATCTCGGCTTTAACAACTACACTAGGACTATTGTACTAACAAGATAATTACATAATTAAATTCAACCACAATTATCCCTAATATAAGCGCAAAAATATTAATATTGATTATCTCCAGATTAGCAACTTCCCATTTGCTCTGGCCAGATATTAGCCCATAAGTCCAACACACCTTTCCTGTTTTCCTTCATCTATATTTAAATCTTCAAGGAGACTATTGATGTGCTCAAAGTAGTTCAACTAAATTGATAAAAACAAACCTTAAACTAGACACTAAGTTAAACTTTAGACTCTTTGGTACAAAGCTACTGACAGGCAAATGAACCTTTCGACTCTAATACAACTAAAGCAAGTCTTGATATTGAACCCACGAGACTCTATTAACTACGATTACTAGACTCGATTACTTATCTAAACACTGGATTAAATTGTTTGTTGTTTAGAGGGGTTTTCTAACAGGACTAATACAAATAATAAAAGACAGACTAGAACAAGTAAGGACATGACCTAAGAGCTGCAATTGAAATCAGATGATGATAAACGCACCACACATGCTAGAATCCTACACATGAATGATAAAGTTCTAACAGTTAGGGAACTATTGTAGATACGGGATCTTAAAAAGCTAAACATAAAGGATAAACTTGAAGACCCTCAACTCTTCTCAAGTAGAAACCTAAAGGTTACCTAAAAATTACCTAAAAGCTGGTAAACTACCAGTTGGAGTGGATTCACTCACAAGCTTTCCTACTCTAATCTTAAAATACCCACTAGACGGTCTACCTCATAGTGTGAAAGTTACAATACACTAAAAGTGCAAGGGGTAACTACTAAAAACCTAAATAGACTCGGTCTACAAGGAATGGTAAGGAAACTAAGTAGATCTTCTCACAAAGTCTCTAGACCTAACAGTTTAACACCCTAGACACACCAACAACCTCACACCTCACAGCTATAAGGATTGGCATAACACTTAGAACAACTCAATTAATAAATATAACTCTGATGGATAATGTCGACAATTAATGGAGCACATTTATTGGGTCAGTGGGTAGACTACTAGTGGATACAAGACTTAAATGTTCAGCTGATTTAAATGCCCCAATACTGCAATACATTCATGCATTCCAAGTTCAAAATTCATCTCTAAAATGGATAAACAAGTTGTTATTGCACTATCTGCCTTCCACATTATTCAAAAGGTTGATGGAAAGGCTATTGAAAAGGTTGATGACAAAGTTGTTGAAGAGGTTGATAAACAAGGTAGAGTTGCAGAGGAAAAGGCTGTTGAAGATGTTGATAAACAAGGTAGAGTTTATGATGGAAAGGTAGTTGAGGAAGCAGTTGAAGAAGAAAAGCTTGACCCATGTAGAGACTATGACCCAGAGGTGTTGAAGAACGCATGGAATTATTCAAACACAGAGGATGATGATTGGTACCACGATCCCTATGAAGGAGAGCATGGTTTAGATTCGGACTAGTGTTCGGATGACGATTGTCATTGGAAATAGGCTTGTTGTTTGTTTCCTGACTTAGACTTATGTGTCATGTTTCATCTTGTCTTTCATGTATGTATTAGACTATTTTAACTATCTACTTTGCTACTTTTTTATGTTTCCTCATTTCCTGTTTGTTTAGAAGCATGGTTTTTAATCATTACAAACCATCATTGATCATTATAACAAAATCATGATAATTACAAAACAACCTACATTCAACTATCTTAACATACAATGATCATTCAACCATCATTGATCATTACAAGAAAAAAACAACAAACATTTCATGGTTATTGATAATTACAAAACAACCTACATTCAACTTTCTTAACATACATTGATAGGAAATTACAAGATCATTACAGAAAAACAACTAAAACATGATAAAATACATGATGATTACAAACCAAGTCATCCATAGAAAAGTTTTCAACTTCTTGTTCTCGGATTTGAGTGTTCCAATCAAGGTATCTAAAGCTGTGTTCTTGAGTCTCAGGCATTTTTCATTCTCTTCACTTTCGTTGATAGAGTTCATCAAACTAGGTATTTGACCCGAAGGTAGTTCGGCCAACAAACGAAACCACAACTCCTTCCCTTCTTATTGCAGCAGAAAAAACGTCTACCAAGGTTTGCAGAGGTCGAAGACACACGTATTATAGTTGGAGCTCCACAATTGCAGAAAACCATAGTCGATTTGGGGTTTTTTTAACTTTTGGGAATTAGGGTTCTTATAGAGTTGTGGGAAGAACGAACCTGTGGTTTTAGTCGATTAAGTGAAGAAGAAAGGTTAAAATATGTGTTTTTTAATTTTGACCTGAAATGACAAAATTGCCCCTGACCTTAACTGAGTATTCTAACGATGCTAAAATAATGGGCCAAAATGGCACCAAAATTAAATCTCTGGGGTTCCAATTATATACTCTAAAGTGGCATTTTGGGCCAAACCTCAGGGGCCATTTTTACAGTTTACTCAATATTATATTACAACATCTATCAAATACTAACTTCTGTTTGTGAGTGTGATATACTATAGCAAAAAAGTATATGCCACAATACATGATATACAAATTAGACTAAATTACAGGTTTTGTCCTTTAGCTTTATACCAAATTTCAACGGATGTCTTTTAACTTTAAAATTGATTGGTTTTGTACTTTATGTTTTAAAATCATTCACGTTTTGTCCTTTGGTGCTAACCCAGTTAATTTTTTTCGTTAAGTGGAGGGTAAAATCGTCTTTTTACCCATTTATTTAGAAAAACATTTTAAAATTAAAAACGTTTTGTCCTGCCGCCGACCACCACCTGCCGCCGACCACCACCTGCTTGACGATCACCACCACCTGCCGCCGACCACCACCTGCCCGACCACCACCCCTTCCATTCCATTCTATGAAACCAAACCCTGACCCTAATACAAAACAGATCAGACCACAACCACCTGACCACCATCGTCACCCCCTTCCCCTGTACACACACTTTACAGAGAGGGAGAGAGAGAGACCACAACCACCTGACCACCAATTGACCACCATAACCTGACCACCATAACCTTACCACCAATCGACCACCATAACCAATCACAGAGAGAGAGAGGGAGAGAAAGAGAGAGAGACCACAACCACCTGACCACCAATCGACCACCAGAACCTGACCACCAATCGACCAACATAACCAATCACAGAGAGAGAGGGGGAGAGAGAGAGAGAAACCACACCACCATCGGAACCACCTCTGGCCTAGCCCAACCACCACCATGAACACCATCTCCATAACCATAACCAATCACCATAATACTCAGAAAAGAGGGGTTTTTACCTTGAGACCAGATCTGACCCGATGAGTACAGCAACCGTCGTCTCCTTCCTCTTTTGTCTGTCCCCCTCTCTCTCTCTCTCTCCCACGCTTTCTCTCTCTGCCCCCTGTCTCTCGTTCTCTCTCTCTGTCGAATCTCTCTCTCCCTCTAAATTGATAGTAACAGTTAGTTGGAAGGGTGTGGGTGTGGTGGTGTTCTGGTCTGCTCGGCCGGAGCTCCGCCGGAGGCGGTGGCAGGTGGTGAATGAAGGTGATGGTGGTGTGGGGATGGAGGTAGGTGGTGGTGGTGATAAATGAACGAGAGAGAGAGATAGATTAATATATATATATATATATATATAAAATTCTTTTTTTTTAATTTTAAAATGTTTTTCTAAATAAATGGGTAAAAAAACAATTTTACCCTCCACTTAACGAAAAAAATTAACTGGGTTAGCACCAAAGGACAAAACGTGCAAGATTTTCAAACATAAAGTACAAAACCAATCAATTTTAAAGTTAAAGAACATCCGTTAAAATTTGGTATAAACCTAAAGGACAAAACTTGTAATTCAGTCTACAAATTATTTTTGCATCATTTACCCTTTTTTGCCATGTATCGGTCCACTTTACCCCTGATGCCTTTTCCTTACGCGATAGGAGAAGCCTGTCTCCCGTTGACCTGTGTACGGTAGCTCAAGCGGTGTTCAACAACAAGTTGTGTTTGGCATGTTTCTAAAGTCAAAGTTTATAATAACTTTTCCATGCCTTGTATTTTCATGTTTTGATATAATGATGTTCAAGAAAACGGTAACACACTTGATTCCTTGTGTAACATATTTGTTTACTTTGTTCGTTTTAACTTTTTTTAGACGAAAAAACTTGATAAAAAACAAAAGCTTCCCCTAAGGGGCTGTTTGTTTGTGTCTGGATGGGTCTGAACGGCCATTGACGTCTGAGTCGGTCAGAGGTGGTCGTTTGGTTGGATCAAGTCTAAACGGAATTGGGTTTAACCAATGCACTTACCCGGTTAGATTTGAAACAAAGTCTGATTGAATCAAACTCGGTGCTGTTGCTGTGAATCGTGATCGTCTGATCCCTGAATCGGTCAACGCACACCACCACCATCATTCTCGCTCCTGATTCCAAGCACAACAGGTACAATTTTTGTTCTTAAACATCGATTTCTGCTTGTTTTCTGTTTTAGAACCGACCCATCGATTCAAGGTAGCATTCGTACCCTTCTGTTCGTTTGTTTAAATTTCCGATCAAAAAAGGGCTTGTTGGGTTTAGAACTCCAGCGAAGGGAATGGTAATCAGATGGTCGGTTAAGTAAGAAAAGGGAAGAGGTTTTGTTGGGTTAAGGTTATTGTTTTGGTGTGTGTTTGTATGGATTGTGCATGTGTTAGAAAATAGGGGATGGACGGGTACTGCAGAAAGAAAAAGAATGAAAAAAAGAGCTCAAGTAAAAAAAGGAATGAAAAGATGAAAAGAAGAGCTGCTTTGGTGCTCTGTATGTGAGTACACATTTATGTGGGGTAATGGATATGTGGGTGGGTAATGAGTAAGTGTAAAATAGTCATTTTGTACCATCATTAAGAGATCCAACCAAACAGACCCAAACTGGTTTAGCACATGCAGGTTCAGACCTCTTATTGGTTAACACTTATCCATTCAGAAGTTGTCAAGCAGCCCCTTACAAGTACATAAGACGGTTTTGAATCCAATCAACCCAAGACAATTTAATATTCCTATGTCAAACATTAACCACCAAATTGAAAATGCACTTGTCCCTAACAATGTTGTCTTCACCAAAGATAAGCTCATTCCTAAACTTCCAAAACACACCAAGCAGTCATGAACACAACCTCTATAAATTCTTTCTTCAACCTTGTCGTAGACTTCGCATCCAACCAAGAAACCATCTCCCTCGAAATAGTTGAAGTCGTACTTATGATCCATAATGTTTGAAAACAGACTTAATTAATAAACACTGATAGCTATTGAGAACGTTATATTAGAGAGTAGGAATCATCAAAATCAACAATTTTCCTTCCAAAAATATTAGGAGAGCCTCAGGATTCGTTAAACTATCTAAAATACATCATTTTGCTACAACTGTTTTGATTTGCTTATTGTTATCACAATTATCATCGTATTATATATTAATTTCTTATATATAAGTTTACATTTATGAACCCATTTGTAGGGGTATGGGCCCAAGTCCATAAATAAAAGGACATGTCCATACCCAAGAGAAACTAAGCAAATAAGGAATTTGGACGGGCCAAGGCATAGAAGTGGATTGCGTGTTGAAGCGCACAGACAGCACACACGCACGATGGTGAGCCACAGCTGCTCCAAAGTTACTTGCAAGTAACGCTTAGTGGGTAACATGGAGACAAATGGGATTAAGGTACAACTTCGTACAAACCAATAAGAATGAAGGGACGTGTGGCATACAAAATGGTGCACGCCCCACCAATCAAAGATTGCCAGCTATGAACTCTCTAACGTCTCCCTCCATACTTAGGGGACAAAGAGTATACCTGACAGGAACGTGAGCTCAATCAGGAAGCTCCAACAGAATTGCCAGTTGTCATCCCATGAGCGTGTCGTGCGCGCAGGAGACAACAAGGACAACACTTGTGCGATCTGACCAATCAGGTTACATGAAGCCACCTCACCAACGGTCTCCACTAACGACCAGCAGTAGAGGAGACAATAGTACAACACGGAAAGATAATCAAACAATCAGGGACGGACATGCTTTTCACCCATGAGTGAGCACCACGTGTCCATGTCCTGAGCAATCGCCAATCAAGATCCGACTCGTGGGGGTAAGCGAAGACAATACCCTCTACTCTCTTTAAATAATTTACGATTAACTTTGTCTCTTACTAACGCTTGGGTCGGGGATTGGGGATACCCTCTAGCTCAGCCTAGCCCATTACAAGCTAGAGGTTGGTGATTTTGGCCTATGTAAATACCTATTTAAGGAAGACTTGTTCTCCTTGAAAAGGATAGACAGTTTTTGGCTAACACCAAGAGCTACTCACGTAGTAACCAACATCACACCTTTTTTGTATCCATTACGAGAGCAATCTCTCGTAGTCTTCTCCATCCCCGAACTCTTTCTCTATATCAGGTCACCGCCGTTACCAGTCGATTTTAACTGCTTAGCGAAAGATTAAGCTTGCGGAATCATTGGTTTAGCATCCCTAATTAGAGGTTAGACTCGTGTTTCTTCGCCATTAATTTACACTTCCACCCGGCCTCCCGATTTCTCATAGATGGCCCTAACAATTCATTGATGCAAACTTTTTTCTTAGCTTGTAATTTTCTTTGTGCCATATATATGTTTTCTACTCCAGAATCTTGCTAGTAGCAGTCGTTTCTCTTAATAAAGCTTCTTGTTATAAAAAAAATGCCAAACATTTGTGGTATATATAGTCTTTTTTCTTCATAAAGTTTGTTGTTCCAAAAAAAGTCTAATATTTATATATGGTTGGTGTAAAATGGTTATAAGTACCGACAGATTTGTGGATGGAAATTTAGACAAGGCTCAATTCATTTGTACCAACTTCAGATAAGTCTTAAAGATTAGTAGGTAACTCTCAATTTAATATTTTAATTGTACCAACTAACTTATGTCTTAATGCAACTGTTCCATTCTACCATCTACACAATTCATTATTCAATATTCATACTCTGTAAAATGTATAGTATTTTCTGTTTGATATCCATAACTACTTAATATTAACATGTGATACAAATGCTAAATATACAACACTGAAATCTGGTAAATATAGTGTTAACAATTTTGCTTTATGTACCATCAATTGATACATTTTTAGATGTTGCATAAAAGTACAAAACACCCATCCTTGTGCCAGATGCTTAATTATACCAAAGACGATGGCTGCAAAAGCTCATGAACAAGTTTAAAATATGAAAACAATCACTCATAAAACTATGACATCATAACCATATATACTCATGTATCATGTTGCAAAAAGAGAACAAACGCGGTTCAAAAGGTGGCCACATGAGTGACATGCACACTTGTAGGCCGACATATGCTAAAAATTGGTGAATGGGATGTTAGGCACCAGCCGCGCTACACGACCATAAAAATACACTATTCACTAGGGCTAACTTATGCACCTCATAAGTTCCTTATTATGCGATAAAGAGAACAGGTGGTAGACTAATTACGATGATATGAGAGTGTAACAAATTTATTGTCGTAATCACACATAAGTGAAAAAAAATGGTCAACATGTGTAACATCCCGTTTTTGTTATATAAAAAAAATGTTTTGGTTCATATTTATTAGTGAACGAAACGGGTCATTGATCGTCAAAACGAACCAATAACATGTGAGATGGATAATTGTGTATTTAAAATTAGGTAATGAGTAAGTAACATATAACATTATTATTTGAGATGGGAGATCTAGGCGATTAATTGCTATTATAGGAGGCCGTTTAGTAATAATATAATAATATATATTATATTTGAACCCTAGTCCTTTTTAATGAAACTTAGGTTGACGCGTACATAAAAATTTGCTCGTCTTAACGGTATATTCGAAATTTAGTAAAACGTAATAGTTTAAAAAGTTATACGAGAAAAACGAGCGAAGCAGCTGAATTAATTATAATAATATTATAATAATATAATAAGAATAAAAACAAAATTATGAACTATTAATTTATGTACGTGATTCTATGTATGATTTCAAGTCAAAACTTGAATGCATACAACATACGCATCATTCTCTTATATATTAACTCTTATATATTAATTACTAGCTTAGTACCCGTGCGATGCACGGGATTCCCTACATTATTATTCATAACGAATATAACTTATTATACAAAGGAAGTAAGTTACGTTTTCATTTGATTATTGACATTTTTAGATTAACGAATATTTTTCGGTCTAAAGTTTGGCATCAGATGGGTCTTTCTTAGGATTGAACCGTCTCACTATTCGGTTCAAAGAGACACTAAGCAGTATTCCTACAGCTGCTGAAACACCATCTTCACACAGGTTAAATGGTAATAAGTTATAACATCCTATTATATTGGTAAAGAGCCCATACTCTGAACCAACTACGTCTTCATTTTATAAGAACCCACTAAACAATATGGGCCAAACCCATCTAAAGATATGTATACAAAAATAAATATATGTATAAGATCCAACTAATCAATTTGGCTTAAATCCATCTAAAGATCTGTATACAAAATAAGAAGAGCTCGCATGAAGTACCAAAACCAACCCTGGATAGCCTAATCAGGATCCAAAATAATCAATTTGCTCAAACCCAACTATAAGATCCACCCATATAAATGGTCTTCGCTTGTTCGGTCTCTAATCTGTCACTAAAGTTTTTGATAGTGTCTGAACATTATATTCACACACTAAGCTGTATACTGCTGGAAGACTACCAAATTATATTAGCAAGAGTCTTAAAGTAAACATACCACATGAAGTAACATTTAAGTTTTAACCCAAACAAACATGGCAAAAAATTGACACTTAACATAGTTATATAATAGTTTCTACGCAATATAAAAACCCAATAAGCCTTCATCCTTTTCATATCTTATACACGGGTTGAACAATTTGATTTGTATAAGACATAAAAATATAACACAAATAAATAATAAAGAAAATTGCATATTACATAATCGTAATTTTCAAAATATCTCCCTTGTACACTACATTTATTAAGTAATTGAGTTTGACTCTACTTTGTGCTTACACTTGTTGCAGCCATCATAATACCATGGCTTGTCGGTTAAAATATCCTTAACGGTACCCACAATCACCACCAGTTTCTCCTTGTTATAATATAAGACACAAATGTAAATGTATTATATGACCACAACTATGAATGAACTAAACATCTCTTCTATACTTTGAACATGAGCAATGGGGGAAAACTCAATATTGTTAAGAAATTAATCTTCAAATATGTAAACATATACAGTCTCGAATCTGTAAAGTAAAGTTCAAAAGAAATATCATATTCTTGCACTCAATGCATGAAAAGAGCTAATTATTTGGCATAAAAAAACGTCACACAAGAGCATGGATGCTATGACTAATTTTTTTATATGTTTTCCATTCAGTGTTAATGGGTTCCCTCATTTATTTTTAACCCGCCGCGCGTTGCGGCTGCATCTACACTTGTTCAACTTCATTTTCTCACTCATTTCCATGCTCTACCTGCAACAAAGTAGCACACAAAGAAATGAAATACAAAAAAATGGATGTTCAACACTAAGTAGGCTTTGTTCGGACATCAGCCAAAGGCTTCAAGAAAGGCCTCAAGAGTGGTCAGGAACACATAAGCAAGTGAGACATCAAGAGTGGCCCGAAACACACACCTAACCAAACCAAGACAGAGGCCAAAATTTTATTAACCCTCTTCAAAGCAACCGTACTACACCTAAACGCCATCATCATCGGTCAGATTCAAAGGCAAGAACATCAGATTACAAACCAAGGCTCATAATTATCATAACAATCATTAAAATCAAATACATAGGGCTTCACAAAAACCGCCACAAAAAACAGTCCAAAACCGCCGCTGACATCGACAGTTTACCAAACCCTATGAATATCGTCTCCATAGACTAATCGAAAGCCAGCGACAACAACACGATCAAAAGCAATCCATGAATTCAAAAGAAAAAAATAACTAAAGAAACCAAGATAACAAACTTGTCAAGTGTTTTGCATCTAACGGGTCAAATGGTTATAGTTAACAAAAACATACGAAAAAGATTTGTAGGATTTAAAGCCTTGGACTCATTGTCTCGAATCCGATTACACAGAAATAAATAAAAGTTGACTCACCAATGGAATATGCTTTGATACTGACTGAGTCTTGCCGTCACGATCAAATGAAAAACGAAAAAGAAACAACTGCAAACAGCTGCAGCTGCTGATCTGCTGTGAAAACAGCTGCAGCAACAGCTGCAGCAAACAGACTTACATGTAATCAATGTTTGAAAACAGCTGTTGATCTGCTGTGAAAACAGCTGCAGCAACAGCGCTGCAAACAGCTGATGTAGCAGTTATGTATCACCCGTTAACATCGACACAAAAAGTAAGTGCAGTGCGCTAATGATTGAAATGAGGTAGCATATTTAATACAGTCATTGGATGAACAAATAAGATCGATAGGTTAGATACAAACCTGTAGGCCGTGATGAAGCACAACAAAGATCTTCTTCAGCCGTTTATGCTTCTGCGACATTGAAATATTCACAATTAAGTCCAAATGGCTCACAAATATTAATTTGTTACAAAAGTAGTTCAACAAAGAAAGTCAAATTCCACCAATACAAAATTGGATTTTTTAGATCCTAGACATTACTAAACATTTGTTTTCTACACATCACAATCCTGAAAATAGTGGGTGAAGTTTACAACCTCAATAACATGCCCTCAAAATCCGGAAAACATCTAAAACACTTACAAAGGCCTCTAACTGACTATCATCCATTTTTTTAATAGGCAATCACCTTTAAGCCATCCTATAGGCGCGGTTGAAAGTAATCAATAAGATATGCAAAATCTTCCTAAAAGGCGCACGTATCACAAATTATAGGCGTGGTCCAAAGAAGCAAAAATGATGGTTCCTCTGTCTTCTAAGTACAGCACCAATAACAGGTAAAGCAACATGACGACTAATACGCGCACAAAAACACTGGCAAAGCGAGTTGTGTTACTGCTGCATCAAAGAATGTAAACTTCCTGGTTGTGAATTTCCTTTTGTTGATGCCAATTTTGCTAGTTGTTAAACATAACCAAAGTTTGCAATACTATTATATGAATTGATTTACATCAATCTTATGCTGCAAAATCAATTAAATGTTCAAATTAAGGTCAACTGATTAAAACAAATACCACATCTACATTAGTTGTTTGATGGTTTGACGACACTACTTTATCCCTAATGATGGTTAAAAACAAAAACTATTAACCAAGATTATAATCCATTAATATCAAAATATACCATACCAAAGGCTTCGCTTCTTTAAATTAACAACAATACAAAAAGACAGATGCAAAGAGTCTTGACTGATATTATTTGTAAACATAAGATAAACAACATAATCACTGCCATAAGAAGCAAATCATTTACATTCAGTACTTTTTAGAACTTAGAAGCAATATAATTACTCACAATACACTTTAGAATGAGATGTCCATCAAAGGCTTAAACTTCTCCATTTAAAAGCAAACCTACAAAAAAAAAACCTACACTTTGAGCCATATCGATAATAATAATAATAATAATTTCATTAGAAGTTCAGTCTATTTTTTATATTAAAAAGAAAAAAATTTCAGAAGCACATTTTAATTATGACTGAAATAGTTGAACCTAATGACATCATTTCCATTACCTCTTGAAGCTCACGTGTAACATTCTCAAGGCCTCCAATATCCTCCCAGCTAACATTTGGAACCTCAACGACCTATATTCCAAACCAAAAATAATGATTAACTGAAAATAAATATAGACAAATATATATTCAATATATTGACATACAGTCTCTCGCAGAGCAGATGGATTGCTGGTATCAAGAGCAGTAGAAAAATATGCTTATTCGTGACTGCCATGGATAGAAGGATACAAACTAATCTTAAAAAAGAATGGAATCATAAATGTAAAATAGGAGAGAGTGTATGATTCATCAATTAATAAAAGAAATGAACAAAAAATGAACAGAAACCCTAGATTTGGATCAATTAATAATCGGGAAAGAAACGATGACTAAAACATCAATCAGATTCGTAAGTTACCAGTTCAAAACAAAAAGGGAATATCTTCGCAGCATCGTTTGAGAGTGAGGATCCAAATTTGTTGTTAGAGTTTGTGAGGAATATTAAGAAAGAAAGAAAGGGTAGATTATTTTGTTAGGGTTTATAAGGAAAACAATGAAGCGTGCTTAGGAAGGAGCACGGAATGTAAGAGAAAATATCGTCCTTTTTTTCAACAAATAACCGTAATAAGGTTAATGGGTATATGGAGTATCCATAACCCAGATTTTTTACCCATTAAAATGAGCGGGAAAAAAAAATAGGAAGCCCTCACAAAGTGCCAAGTGTCCCTCATATGCTTTTATTTATATATATTAGTAGAAGAGACACTTCAATAGTGTCTAATGTCTAAACTACGCCCAGCCAAATTATATCTACAATAATTTATTTAGTAGCCGCCAAAATTGAAAAGACACTATATGTTCTGCTGCTTTTTGTGTTTGTGTTTTTTAATGGTTTTGCAAAGTTAATATTGGGGAACATAGAAGTGGTGTTTGGGATATTAATTTTAGTTTAGTAGTTTTTGATATGGAATTATAAGAAAGATAAAGCTCAGACTTTTTGTTATTATTTTATTGCTACCGTATGATATTATAAAGAAGCTAAAGCTGAAACTTTTTGTTAATATTTTATTACTAAATAGGCAACCAAGTGTTAACGTTGGTGTGGAATTTAATAGATTGTGAGCATTTTTGTGAAGCCCACGCTAGCATAGCAGTCACTTAATGTTATTTTTTATGTCCACCAAACCCTCAACGCAACAGGGGCTCCCGGCCTCCCGCAGTGAACCGCCGCCCATTGTGCGTTACATGGATGCACAACAGCTGCGCCCGCGGCGAAGCGCGGGCCAACTAACACCTAGTTTATGTGTAAAAGACTTCATAAGTCTTAGTTTGTAAGTAAAGGAAAAAGAAACCGACTTATAGAGTCGGTCAATGTGTGGCTAGGAGTTATAGATATAAATAACAACTTCCTAGTTCATATATCCATTACCTTTGCTATCTCTCGGTTGATAACAGACAGGTATGTGGTCAATATGTTTAGTTAATTATTAGTAATAGTTTAGCGTTATTATTTTTAGGTATTAGGATTATTATTAGGGGTGGGTATTGGGTAGCTAAACCTTAGTTAGGCAATCCATGCTTAAACAAGGTAGTGCTAACCAATACCCAACTGTAATAATAATTAGTTAGGTGTACCGTTACCTAACCTAGGGCTGTATAATTGGATCAGGACCCTGAGATATTACCTGGTTATATTAGCGTGGTCGATTGCAAAGAGCTGATAAAGAGGTGAGTTAATTAAACTATTTTCAAAACCTGATACTTGCTCATAAAATTATTTTGGTGGTGATTGATCATGTATATGCATCGAACCATAGGTGTGGCATCCAGGGTGTTATATATATTATGATGATCATTATATTTTCCACGGGTGTGGACATACACGTACAGCTATATGGGGTGTGTTTTACGCTGTATGTGTGAATATATAATGCCTAGTCCGGATATATGATTATGGTGACATGCAAGGAGCTCATACTTGATCAATAAAAATGTTTATGTGATTGTTTTACTAATGAGCCAGTTTATGTGGCTCACCAGCTGTGTGCTGACGTATTATTACTCGAGCATGTATCACAGGTTGATGGTGTAAGGAACGGGAGTTCCTAGCTCAGAGTTGGAATACTTTAGACGGTTCATCTTACTATAGTTAAGCTTTGTTTAGCTTGGTGGTACTTGGATAACACTAGCTTGTAATAAACACTCAAGTTATGTAATGAGATTACGTTTCCGCTTTAAGTTTGCGCCTACTGGTCACTGTAAGTGTCTCGGCCTGGGCGGGGTGTGACAACATGCTTGTAAAAGGATAATATCATTTCTACTGGCTTGTTAGCTTTCTATAAGAAGTTAAGAACAATATTACTTGAAAACAAACATCTTAGAAAATCATCATCGTCGTCATCATCGTCATATTCAGTAAATCTCTTCAATAACAATGCTAAGGTAAGGCCTGGGGAGGGTAGAGGTGGATAGTCTTACCTCTACTCCTTAGGAATAGAGAGACTGCTTCCAATGAGACCCCCGACTCGATAGTAGTTTTGCATCAAGCCGTGGAAACAAGGCACATAACATTCATAAGACAGGACAAGTTCGATTGGTGCATATACTCTCTTGTCTTCCTGCTATCAACGGTACCACATGATGCATAATTAGCTGTCAGCTGCTTTTATCGTTATTTTCACGAATTTAGTAATATAACGTTAAAATCAATGCAATTTTACTTAAAATGATTCAGTTTATCAAGGATTATAGGTTTAGCAAACATTCTTTATAACATAACAATACATGTAAAACAGTACAACTTATCACGCTTGTGTACTTCAGCCCAACTCAATTCATGACATCCTTTATATACCCCTTTTGCATTCGGTTCCACTATCTTTATCCATAAGATATATAGTTGTGTGGGGAAACTTGAAAAAAAATTCAAGGGGGCTAAAAGTCACGAGACCCTTACAACGGTGGGAGTCGGACTCAATGCATATAAAATTTCAAACGAAAACGCATAAAATTACATTACGGAGCAAAAACACAACGGGGACGGGGCAACTATCCTTCGCCCATGGTTATGTAGATTCATATTTCAAAGTGCAGTTGTTTCATGTAACTATTAACACTAGATGTCTACTTCTTCATGCAATCCGAATAATCTTAACACATTTACTACTTGTGCTTATTAGGCTTTCTTGTCTTAATATGACAACATTACCATGCTTAATTAGTACCGGATTTCGACATAAGATTATGTTTGTACCCAACACTCAGTGAAGTTTTTGCATGTATTCCGCTCCTGAATGAATATAACTAGTAATGAATAGTGTGAAAACTATAAGAGATATCCTACATAATATTCTAAGAGATACATTAGTACATAAATTAGGGAAATCAATGTTTGCATATCTTTTAACTTTTGTAATTATATTTTTCCCTGTATTGGAACTCTATAAATATTCTCCATTTAGTGTAATGGATATCGTTCAGCAAATTACAATCTCTATAGAAGCATCAAGTTTAGTATTAACAAATCACGTTAATGATAGCTTATCCAAATCGATTAACACGCCGAAGAAGCGCCTACATGAGAAGCTAAAAAATCACGAAATCAGAATGCAGTAGTCAAATAAAAAATGTCTACGCCCTAAGCGATCACATAACATATTGAATAAACGAACGAATATAAACAAACATTTCTTTACGCGTTGTATGTTCATATACATTGTGAATTTCAGTTAAGGGTGTAATTTCACATGATCATAATAAATAAACAGCTACTCTTCAGTCTATTAAATTGAAAAATATCATTATTAAATCCGAAAATCATCAAACCGCTTAAAACCCAGAATTAATGGGTATTAAAACCGAAAACAAGGGAAAAAAAAAACTGAACTGAAAAACAAAAAATCTTGAAGTTTATCAAAAAGCCCATGAAGCAGATCTTTTCATTTGAGGTTTCATCTGCTTGTCTTCCTCAAGTGAGATCATACCCAAATGCGATGGATCTTCAAGCATCATTTTAGCCACCAAGTAACCGGCTATGGACCATGTCTGGTTCTTCCGAGCTTGCTTACCTATGAACCGCCCAAGCTTTCCGTCATAATATTCAGGCCATCCGTCCATCAACAAACGGCTTTCTGCTAACTCAATGGCGCGTTTTGCAATCTGGGGTCGTCCTGCCTTGATGCATGCAGCCGTGAGAAGCCATATGAGAACTGCAAAACCAAATGTTAAAACCAAAAAATATGACAAAATAAATTGGAGACCTGCCACTATGCCAAAATAGTATAACGTTTACTTAAGAGGTGGCAACTTTGAACAAGTTACTTATAAATGGGCACATTTCGTGTGTATGTTCTATCTTTAACGAGTCAAGTAAACACAAAAAAGAATATTGAAAGGACACGGGTTGAATGCGTAAAACTAGGGGTGCTAAACGGGTCGTCTTTACGGGTTGCAGGGTCGAACTTTACCAGAAGAACATGTTAGACACATGAACACACACTTGACATACAAAGGTGTATAAAACAAATAAACAATTACATCAAAACACCATAATACTTGATGCTCGTTGCTCTTTTAAAACAACATATTTAAAACATACATAAATAGTAAACAGGTTATACGCGTCAACCCATGAACCTGTCAGGTCAACGACCCATTAAGCTAAACATGTTCCCAGGTTCGACTAGAAAATAAACTGAACATGTTTAGTCTTGGATCCAAATCCACTTATTTCATGTTAGGTTATCGTTGTGTTTTCTTGCCGTGTAAAAGAAAATCATAGCCATAGGTGGAACAAGTGAAAAGTTGACCAGATCAAATTAATATAAAAAATGGACGAAAATTGTTTCGGGTCAACCTGACTCAAATTTTCTAGAATTAACCGACTCAACCCTTCCCAGTTAGCCACCTCTAGCCAAATATATATAGGAGAGTTTTCACCTGGCCAAGATCCACCATTATGATAACTCCAGCCAGTATTTTTCGGGTCACAACCCGTAACAATTCTCCATTCATGACTTTCCATAGCCGGATAACAGATCTTCAAAGGCATTTCACCAACAAGTTCTTGCCAACGTGATTCAATAAGATCCATTATGGCAGAACTCTGTTCAGGTGTCGCCAAAGATGACAATATAGCTATACAATTGCCCAAACAGAACCACCTGAAATCCATTTTCGCAGGGCTCACATTCCCGATAAAGTAACCGCCTCGGGTAGGCATGAAGTCAAAAACCCAATCAGGAAGCGAGTCGGGAATGACATTGAATTTGTTGACAGCTGTATGCGAGTATTCTTCTGTTTTGTAACGGTATATGTCGTTTAGTTGCTTAATGTCAAGCCAAAAATAGCTTCTCATGTGAAAGCTTAGAGCGTGGAGGCGCTTGACTATTCGGTCAAGGCACTCGTTACCCTCGGCATCACGCTTTAGAAGAAGCGATGCACATCTTAGAGCCATGAAGAACAATGCTTGTATCTCAATCGGGTACCCATATACACCCTGGCAAAGAAAAAATTAGTTAAAATTGGGATAAATTTTTAGGGTCAACCAAACCCAAACCGTTCCAAATAATTACCCGCTTGACCCATTTTCTAAACTACATTCAACAAGATTGATAAAAGCCAATAACTTTATAAACATGAAAGAACAAGATTTGTTTATTATAGGGGAAATACCATAAAAAACACTAAACTTTCAGTTTTTTCTCACTAAAGTCACTCAACAATTTTTTGCATACAAAAAGCACTACACTTTCAGTTTTTTCTTACAAAAGTCACTCAACATTTTTTTTACTTAAAAAACACTAAACTTTTTTTCTTTTCTCATAAAACACATTACCCCCTCTCTCTCTCTCTCTCTCTATGTCAACCTTTGACTTTAGTGAGAAAAAACTGAAAGTTTAGTGTTTTTTATGGTATTTCCCCTTTATTATACTAACCATTCTACGATCAATCATACAACATCCATCAGCACATAGCAACGTCGGGAAGGTGTCAAACCCTTCAGAAAGACACAAAGTCATAATAAGACGAATGCCCCTTTGGATTTCGGGCATTTCAGACAAAGAAGTATCACCGGTTGACTTTGTATAGGCCCGAAGCAAAATAATCCACCAAAAGCCCGAATCAACAGGAGCCACACGGCCAATGGCACTTTCACCATAATCAGCCAATATGGTCTCTGTATTCCTAACCGGGTCATGAAGCACCTTAAAACTTGCTGGCATCACCCCTTCTCCTAACTTAAAATTGTCTACCTTCTTCTCTCGAGATTGTAGGAAAACGGTTTTTAAAAGAAAATTCTTTACTATTTCGGGCTCTCCGTTCATCAAGAAGGCCAAAGCACTAGGCACAAAGTCTCTTACAAATACCTGTAGGACATGAAGAATGCACAGTTTAGAGCTGGGAAACAGGCGGGTCAACATTGTTATATTTTATGAACGGGTCGGGCCAAACCACCAACATTTTTTATCCATTTTTATTCATTTTTTCATTCAAGGAAAACTATACTCACTTTTAAATAAAACAATTTAGGAAAATATACACATCGGCATACAAGTTTGACCCCTTTACCTTAATCCATTTTTGTATGTTTTACATCTTATAAAACAAAATACAACCCGAATTGACATATTCAATGACTTCCTGCAGAAAAAGAGAAACTGTCTTCACCTGATCATAGTTAAGTTCCTCTGATGAATTGTCAAGTGCAGCAATAGTCCCAACAGGTTGACCACGAAAGTTGACCAAAGATCGTCTCAACGCCTCCCAAGCTTCTCCAACAATCGGATGAGGCTCAAAATAACCACTTCTCGGAGTCCCCGTCCATCTCCCCGGGGAATAAACACCATCAAGATTATCAAAACCGCGTGATGAATTATCACTCAATCTATAAAAATTATTATTGCGCGGTGGTGACAAGTTAATAGACATTTCACTAAACGATCTCTCATCAAACGACCTTTTTCTCTCTGTGTTAAGTGGCCTCGGTTTTTCCAGTAATCTTGAAAGATCAGAGTCATCAATTTCAAACAAAGGTTGTCCGCTTCCTTCTTCCTCTTTTGACTTCACTGAACCGTTTGTAGGCCCGTCTACTGTCACCGGAGCCATTCTTTATAAATGTTTCTTAAATATATCTGTAGCAATGAAGTCAAGTGGCAAAATCTTCAATCTTCTAACATAAAAACACAAATAAATTCTAAAAAAAAAAACTTTTAGCATAATGACTCAAATGAACATAGTAGCAATCTTCAATCTGTAACAACTTTAAGTAGTCAAATTGTAAACTAACTATTGTGGCCTGAAGCTGCAATAATCAGTTTATAGTGTTTGGATAAACAATCAAGATTATAACTTGACTTTTTAATCATTTAGTGTCAAAATAATCAGATTTCGATAATCGTCATTTGCGATTATTGAGACAAAATGTAAAATTACCTATGAATCATTAGCTTTAAGGGAATAATTCAAGTATTAATTCTCCATTTCTTATAAATAACAATCACTATAAAATGCACATCCTAAACCATGATCTTAACTCACAATAGAGTAATCTTAAAGCAACAAACTTTTTAATACAAAATAATAAAAAAAAAAGTCAAACAAGAAAATCTCTAAACTCAGATCTGGTCAAACATCACAATCAAACTCAACAACTAAAGCAATTAACTTTAAAGCACATATTAACATTTTTTTTTCACATTGGATCAAACAAGAACAACAAACATATATATTAACAAATACCCAATTCAAGAAACCAATAATTCCAAATACCCACAAATAATATCATACAAAAACCAACATTTACAATGTCATAACCCCTAAAAATCAAATCTTTAACAATCTTGAACAAGACCCATATCATAAATTAATAAAATTGGAAGAAGGGAAGAAGGAATTAAACCTGGAAAGTTGGTGGATGAAGAAAACGATGAAACCTAGAAAAGAGGCATTGAGGATATCATTATTATTATTATTCTTATTACCAAGATTAATATTAACAAATAGGCTTCAAAATGTGTATACTTTATTCCCAATGAAAGAAGGTGATCCTCTCTACTTAATAGGCATATATTTATAGGTCACTAAACAAGAGAGGTGTTTAAATGGTCCTTGATGTTTTAAGAGTTTTGCAGTTTTAGCCCTCACATGTGTTTTGCATGTTATTATCGGTTAGAAAGTAATGACATGATCGAATTATTATTATTATTTACATCTTTATTATTTTTTATTATTATTTACATCTTTGAATTCAAGGTTAAAAACAAAAATCTTTATTATTTATTATTATGATTTACATTTTTGTTATAATTTTACTTTTATATAGAGAAGGATAGACTATTATTATTGATTTCGATAGTGAACAGGTGACGAGACATAACAATTTTTACAAGTATGAGAAATGCATAATGTTAGGTGAGATCTGACCTACTACACGAAATCAATCATTGACTAGCTCACATCGCACTGTGAACGAATATATTAATCTGTCAAATATTTTTAAACATATAACAAATAGTACTTTGAAATTATTGGAGCCTTCACATAGAATTCTCTCTTTTTGTTATTTTTGTGACCAGAAACATGTTTTTTTTGCGAAATTGTACATTCCATTTTCTTCGTAAAGAAAGCATGTGTTAAGGCATGTAATAGGTGAGCATTATCGTACTTGACGAATATATATTTGTATGTCAAACAAACATTTTGAATCTTTAAAAACAATGTGACATGTTAAATTATTCATAACTTTTGTAGTTACTTTGTTATATATTAATTAATTATAATTATAATATAATTGTGTATAATATTATCATGTGATGTTAAAACAAATATAAATTATTTTTTAACAAGTATGATAAAAATAAAAGAATTATCAATAAAATTAATATTGAGTAAGTAATTTCAAGAAACAAAGGACAACATTTGCAAAGCCAGTTAAAGTACAAGACCTTTTTTGTAACTATTCAAAGACCAAAAAAAGCTGTTGATTGTTTGACATTTTTAAACCTAAAGGTGAAACTTTAACGTAAACATTAATAACCGGGAAAACCGGATAAGTTAAAAAGGAGGTGACCGACATGTGGAATTATCTTGGAATATCCGACGAAAGTTTTTGAGAAAACTATGGTCAATTTGTCTCTTTTATTTTAGGCTGATATTTTGGGTATCCGATACGGGATTTACTAGATTCTTTTTGTTCTATAAAAGAAAGGAAAGTTGCTATAATAATAAATAACAAGAATGTTGCTTTTCATGAATTTGGTACAAAAATATTTTAATTTATAGATAAAGCGATAATAAAGGCATTTAAAAATCGGACAAACAGTTGGTCATGATTCATGAGTTAAACGGAAGCATGCAAGCCATGCAAACCCTAATCACGCTACTTCTAGCAGCCAGGGAAGGAATGCGTCTGTTGGGGCTGATGGGGGTGGAGGGTCTGTTAATGTTGATGGGAATGGGCGTTCATTCGTAGACTCTTTACTCAACCGTAACAAGGTGGATGTCTTGAAGGTGGATGATTCGGTGGAACGATTCTCTCATTGGAAGGATTATGCCATTACGGGTAGAGTGATTAATTTTCATACGTTAACTAACTTGAAAACTTTGCTTCGGAAGGGTGGTTGGAGGGATTTGGATATAAAATACTTGGGAGGGTTATCAGTGGTCTTGGTGTTCTATGATAGTAAGGTTAGAGAAGTATTGCTGGATGATAAAGAGTCTTGGTCCAAGTGGTTCGAAACTCTCGAGATTTGGTCTGATAACTCTAGAGTGGAGGAGGGCCGGTTTGCTTGGCTTCAAATCCACGGTATCCCGGCTCAACTGGCATCTGATGGGGTATTCGATTTGATCGGTAGTCGTTATGGTAAGGTGGTCCGAGCGGCATCCCTTTCAGGTGATGATAACAATCTGTCTTATGCTTTGATCGGTGTTCTGAGCAACGAGTGTAAACGGATTGTGGATAGGGTGGACATAAGTTGGAGGGGTAGAGTGTTTAGAGCATGGGTGGACGAAGATGCAGGGGAATGGACGCCGGAGTGTGCATCATCGGAGGTAGAGGATGATAGTTCCGTTATACCGGAGGAGGAAAATTGTAATGTTGAAAACACCCAATACGATGATGAGTCGGCGAATCATGTAGATGGTGAATGTTCTCCTGTGGTTGAGGATTTGGTCGTAAATGTTGATAGGATTGGTGACGAGGATCAGAGGTTGGATGGGACTCACGAAGGGGATGCGGTCCAACAGAGTTCCAATGTATTATCTTCGGAGATGCCGGTAGAGAATATAGTTGGTAATACGTCTACTGTTAACGCATTGACAGGCACGGGACGCAAAAAGTTTAGGAGGAAGTCTTTGGGTGTTAATAGGAGTGGGGGTAGTGGTTCTAGTGAGCGACCTAAGAAGCGTTCTAGGGAGAACAATGATATGTTCGACATCGACAGGTTAATTGGTATTATGCATGTTCCTGCGGAGACGTCAATGGGTAATAAGTCCGGTGGTGATGAGGTTTTTTTGACGCCGGATTTAAATAGGGGGCTTTCATCTTCTATGGCGGCAGCTTCTATCATTGGTGAAGAGGGTGTTGAGCATTCGGCTCCTTGTAGTATGGAGGTTCCTTTACAGCAGCGAAGCCCAATTGTAGTGGAAGTTGAGAAAACTATAGAATTAAGTAAGGCGTTGGGAGTAGAGAATTTGCAAGATTTTGCGTCAGATGTCCAGGAGGTTCTTGTATCCGAAGGTTATCAAGTTGGTGTTCAATGAATGTGATGTCTTTAAACATTCGTGGGTTAGGGGTTTCCAGCAAAGCAGATTGGATTCGCGGTCTTCGTGTTCATCATGAGGTTAGTTTTATTTGTTTACAAGAGACTCAATTTGGTTCCATTGATGCAGTGGATGTGGGGCGGTTATGGGGTCATGGTACACATGCGTATGATTGGGTGCCTTCGTCTGGTCGTTCGGGCGGTCTAGTGTCTGTATGGGATGCGCAAGTATTTACTAAGGACAGGGTGATCAAGAATAATAATTGGTTGTTAGTGTCGGGATCTATTAAAGGGAAGTTTGGCTTATTTCATTTTTTGAATGTATACTCTCCTCAAAATATAGCGTCTAAACGTTTGCTGTGGAGGGAAATTACGACCTTGATTGGGGAGGGTAATGGGAGGTGGATTGTGGGGGGTGATTTTAATGCGGTTCGGTGCGCTGAGGATAGGAGGAATTCGGTTTTTAATGTTGGAGAGGCTAACGAGTTTAATGACTTTATTGACGATTCAGATCTTCACGAGTACTCCTTGAAAGGGAGGAGGTTTACTTTTGTTGCAGGGAACAAACTGAGTCGCATTGATAGAATATTTGTTAGTTGGGATTTCTTTATGGATTGGCCATGTGCGGAGTACGTTGCGCTGGATAGGAATAAACCGGATCACGTCCCGTTGGTGTTAAAAATCGGTACTCCTAGAAACTTTGGTCCTAAACCGTTTAGGTTTTTCAATTCTTGGCTTGGTAGAGAAGATTTTGTTACTATGGTTAAGAAGGTGTTCGAGGATAGTTCTGTTGATGGGGCTATCGTGGGGTCCCCGGATGCGCGGCTTCTGACCAAGTTTAACATGATGAGGGATGTCATTTCTAGATGGGCGATAGATTGTAAAACTAAAGAAAAGGAGGAACGGGTTATTTTGGAACAAGAGTTGAAAGGGTTGGATCTTCTTTTGGAGGAACGGGACTTAATAGAAGAGGAGCAATGGTCGATGGGTGAGATTAAAAGACGTTTAGGTGAGTTGGATTTTTTCGCGAGTCGGGATCTCAAGCAAAAGGCGAGGTGTAATTGGGCGACTCACGGAGATGAAAACTCGAGATACTTTCATGGTTTCATTAATAAACGTAAAGCTTCTAATTTTTTTCCGGGTTTGGACGTTAATGGTGTTTGGGAAACTAATCCGGTTCGGATAAAGAGGGAGGTTCTTCGATTTTTTTCTGGAAAGTTTAAAGAGAATATTCGTCAACGACCTCGTTTGGTGGGATACGGGTTTTCGACATTGGCTGCCGAGGAGGCGGCTCTTATGGTTGGCGATTTTTCAGTGGCTGAGATTAAGAAAGCGGTTTTCGAATGCGGTGGTGACAAAGCTCCTGGGCCGGATGGATTTAACTTTAGGTTCATTCGGTTCTTTTGGGAGTATCTTGAGAAGGACTTCGTTGCCGTGCTAGCTAATTTTCACAGTTCCAAAAGATTTTGTCCGGGTGTTGGGTCGTCTTTTGTTACGCTGATCCCGAAGATTGATAGTCCGTCCTCTTTGGGCGATTTCAGGCCGATTAGCCTTATCGGTTGCATTCTAAAGACGGTTTCGAAAGTGTTAGTAAATCGCTTGAAGTGTGTTATGAACAAGATTGTGTCAGATTATCAGTCGGCTTTTCTGTCTGGTAGGTATATTCTTGATGGTCCGTTAGTGGCGAATGAGGTTATTGCTTGGGCTAAGAAGAGGGATAGAAGAATTTTCTTGTTTAAGATTGATTTCGACAAAGCGTATGATAATGTTAACTGGGAATTCTTGTTATCGATTCTTGCTCAGATGGGGTTCTCTTCTGTTTGGTGTGAATGGATTCGTGGCATATTATTGGCGACTAGAGCATCGGTCCTTGTCAATGGTTCTCCTACTTTCGAGTTTGGGTGCCAAAAAGGCATTCGTCAAGGTGACCCGCTTTCCCCTTTCCTGTTTATTATTTTAATGGAAGCATTTTCAGGTATGATGAAACAAGCGTGCGACATTGGTGCTTTTCATGGTGTTATTCTTCCTGGTGATGGTCCTCGGCTTTCTCATCTTCTCTATGCGGATGATGCTATGATTATGGGAGAATGGTCGGTTTTCAACTTTGATAATTTGAGACGTATTCTTCGCATTTTCTATTTATGCTCGGGGTTAAAAATCAATCTTCATAAGTCGGTTTTATTCGGTGTGGGTGTTGATGATGGGGTTATTGGTAGTCAAGCGGCGAGTATGGGTTGTAAGGCGGGTAGTATTCCATTCACATACCTTGGTATTACGGTTGGTGCGAATATGAATAGGGTGGCCAATTGGGAGCCGGTTGTGTCCAAATTCAAGAAGAGACTTTCTAAATGGAAAGTTAATTCTTTATCTATCGCCGGTCGCCTTACGCTAATCAAATCGGTGTTGGATAGCCTTCCCACTTATTATTTTTCGCTTTTCAAAGCTCCAAAGAAGGTGATTCTTGATTTGGAAGCCTTGATGAGAAGATTTTTATGGGGTGGTTCGGACGAAGTTCGTAAGATGTCTTGGGTGGCTTGGGAGATAGTTACTAAACCCATCAAATTAGGAGGTTTGGGAATTGCTCCTTTACAAATAAGCAATCAAGCGCTGCTTTCTAGATGGTTGGGAAGATTCCTTAATGAACATCAAGCTATATGGAGACGGGTTGTTTGGGCCATTCACGGGTCAACGAGATGTTGGGGTCTTGCGCCGGCTAATAATGGGGTTCCCGGGGTTTGGAAGAATTGTGTTATGTTTTGGAATAAGTTCAAGGTTGATGGCGTGGGGTTTGATAGAGTGGTCCGGGCTTCGATTGGGAATGGTAACAATATCCGTTTCTGGCTTGATTTGTGGCTTGGTCCGGAGCGGTTGAAAGAAAAGTTCCCGGGTTTATTTGCTCTAGACAAATATAAACATTCTTTGGTTGTGGACCGATTGGTGGTGGAAGGATCTTCTCGTCGTATTGTTTGGGAGTGGCTTAGAGCTCCTAGTTCTCAGCAGGAGCTGCGTGAGAAGTCTGAGCTGGAGCAAATGCTTGCTACGGTTGATGTGACGGATCACGAAGACAAATGGTCGTGGGCGGTTGGCAATAGTAAAGACTTTGTTGTTTCCTCGATTAAGAAATGGATGCGCCAGGACTTGGAAGGGGCCGGGGAGGCTGATTTTCAATGGAGCGGGTGGGTTCCAAAAAAGTGCAATATTTTCATGTGGAGGGCGGTTTTGGATCGGTTGCCTACAAAGGAAGCTTTAGTGAGGAGGCATATTCCTTGCGGGGATCAAAGGTGCGTGTTTTGTGATGGTGGTGGCGAAACGATTGAGCACTTGTTGACCGGTTGTTTCATCTCGTCGGGAGTGTGGGAAGCTATAGCGTCGTGGTGCAAGATTCCTAGACCTTTTGTTTTTCATGTTAACGACTTGGTAGATCTTCATAAAGCGAGTGGGCTTTCGGAAACCAAGAGTTCGATTGTGCATGGTATTGTTATTATTGCTTGTTGGAGGATTTGGCGTGCTAGGAATGACAAGATTTTCTCGGGCAGGGACACAAAGATAGCGGAGATAGTTATGGATGTTAAATCTTTTGGTTTTCTTTGGTTTAAATATAGATCCAAGCTAGGGGTAGTGGATTGGAACCAATGGTGTCGTTTTGATGTAACGTAATTGTATATGTTGTTTTTGGCTTTCGCCGTCTATCTCCGCCTTGGGGATAGGGGTCGGTGGTGTTTGTTTTAATGAAAGTCAATTTTCAAAAAAAAGATAAAGCAATAATATTGCCTATCCATATTGCCTTATTGGGCACGAATTCTAGAATCCTATCCAGATTCAAATTAATGTTTCTTTAACATTAAATTTTTATACTTATCCGTTTTTTACGGAACTTGAACCATTAACCTTTAAGGCCATGGGGTATACTTTAACTCCACCTAGACGCAACATTACTAAGTTTTTCCTCTTTAACTCTATGTCACATCAAGGAAATGGTTTTTTTTTTTTGTAAAGTAAATTTCATTAAAAACACCCAAAAGCGGTCCTTAAAACAAGGACCCCCGGGCCACAAAACACACTATTACATCAAATCCAACGGATAATTACACCATTTTTTCCAATCCAAATCTTTAATTCTAGTTCTATGACGAAACCAAAAGAATGACGATGTCTTAATTGATTCGAACACCTCTACCGGTCTTCTATTTTTGCTTAAGAAGAGACGCCCATTTCTTTCATTCCATAACGCCCACATAGCCGTGTATATAATGCCTCTAACCATAACCTTTTGGTGCTTTGAAATCTGTTGAGAATCGGCAAACGTGAGAAGATCTGATACATCGAAAGCAAACCATGAGGACAGACGACACCAATGCTTTATTCTACTCCAAACTTCAAATGAGAAAATACACCCGGTAAAGAGGTGCATAGTCGTTTCAAGACCCGTTTGACAGAGATTGCACGTATTATCGAGCAGCTGCATGCCTCTCTTTTCTAGTGCCGCGCAGGTAGGTAGCCGGTCCCGAAGAGCTCTCCAAACCATGATTTTACACTTTAACGGCACCCACACTTTCCAATTTATGGTCGGATACTTGTGGTTATTCAAAGCATTATAAAGAACCAATTTCGCCGATCTAACTGAAAAAATGCCGCTTGAATCTCCTTTCCAGCACCACGAATCATCTTCACCGCTGCATTGGAAGTTGTATAAATCGTCCAGCAGTTGGAAAAGTTCAGACAGCTCCTCATGAGTACTCGGTTCATTCCTCCAACTCCAGTGCAGTGATTTGACGCCATTATTAACCTGCAATCTGTTACAAACATTCACCCATTTGTCTGTTTCAAGCCTAAACAGGCTGGGGTAAGACAACCTTAACGGCTCATCATGAAGCCATACATCACACCAAAAAGACATCGCATTGCCGTTACCAACCCGTCCAACAAACAAAGAGTTTAATGAGCAACCATTAGGCATAATCTTTTCACCCGTCTTGACAATTTCTTTCCACGTACCACTCGCCGATTGTAAACACGGCATGGACGACCATCTACGAGACGACCCATTTATTTAACATCCCTTAACTCCACCTCATCCACTTTTTTTTTTTTTTAATTTACATATTTATTTAATATTAATACTTCATTAGATTTTCTTTACTAAAAATAGACATTGAATATAAAAAGGACATATAAAGCAACATGCAATGAAAAACTAAGAAATTCCGTATTTGTTCCTAATCTCTTGTTTCATTTCTTCTGCCAATTGACAATCCAGGCCCGTGAGATGATCGATGTTTTGTGCGAGAATTCGAAAGTCCTTACGTTTCTCTTCTTTTTTCTTCATCTCAATCCTCTCTTTTTGCAAGTCCATATTCGATTTTTTCAAATCGATTTTTTCTTGTTGGTAGGCGTTGAACTGCATCATCTGTTCCGCCAATAATGCCACATTTTCGGATTCGACAGAAGGTATGGTGTTAGAACTTGAATTTTGGCCTCGTTTTGCTTTATTCCGTCTAATTGGTCGTATGGGCTCCTCTTCATCCGGAGAACCATCCACGTTTAGATCATAAATGAATGGAGCCTTTGACGTAGGCTGATCACTATCATCAACCTCGGTTGTTGATTTTGTTTTCGATCTCTTTGATCGAGACAAAGCAGGCACAGCAAACCACTTGGGACAATGCCTTACAATTTGCCAAATCGCAATTGGTGGCGCGCCACCTTGTTCTTCTTGGTAACGAAGTGTAGCGTTGGATATAAGGTCAACGTCACTTGTACCGCTTGGTCAAAGACGTTTTTGTTCCGCATATAACCCGTTTAGCTTGTTCGTTTTTTGTCTAAGTGGTCTCCATTGCCCGCTAAGACTATCATTGTTACGATGATAGTCAAGCTTGAGTTGGTCGTGGAATAACTCGTTTACACGGTCCCAAAAACAGTCACTGTTTTGAGCGTTTCCTGTGAATATATAAACAAAGTTAATATTAGTATTTAGAAATAAATAAAAAAATAAAACTAGTTAGATTATTTACCAATAATTGGATCATCCGATACCGTGATCCACGCTTTTGCCAAAGCAACTTGTTCTTCATGAGTCCATTTCCTTGTTTCTTTTTTACCAATTGGTGATGAACTTTTAACCGTTTCTTTCTTTTTATGTTTTCTTTTGCTAGTCCCAATCGGTGTCGAGTCCCGGGGTGTTTGTGATTCCAGTGGTGTTTGTGGAACTTGAGTCCCAGTTTGCGGTTGACTAGCATATAAATTAGGACCTTGTGATTGACTAGCATACAAATTAGGATCAAGAAATGGTCGGTATACATCGTTTCCTATATAGCAAAAACAAAGTTTAACATAATGTAAAAATGCAAACAATAGCAAAAGAGTATAAAAAATATTACCGGTTGGGTTATTTGAGGCATTTGTAGGGCATCCTAAAACATTTTGATATTGACCGATCGGGTTATTTGGAACGTTTGTAGGTGACCCATAAACATTTGGAACTTGACAGAATGGTTGGTTCCACCTAAAGAAACTGTGTTGCATATTTGGGTTCATGATTCTTCTGTGTACTAATAAAATGAATTTGGTTGGTTTCTTTTTCTATACAAAGGAAATGAATTTATAGGAATATAGAAGTGCAATTGCAAGGTTCTTTTTTCCATAACGATTTCGAAGGATTTTTTTTTAAATTGCAACGTCCCTTTATTTCCATACAAATAAGGATTTCAAAGGATCTTTTTTTTTTAAATTGTCATGTTCCTTTTCCATACTAAATGAAAAGATTTCAAAGGAATTTTTTATATACTGCAACATTCTTTTCCATCCCAACGTCAACACTCAATGTATTTATTTGAAATTGAAAGGGTAATTTAAATTCATGAATAAATACCAAAATTAATAAACATTAAAAAAATAAATAATAAAACTAAAAATATACTAAATGTATTTATTTGAAATTGAAAGGGTAATCTACTCTTGTGAACGTTCGAAAATATGGTCTACCAAGTCCGACCTAAGTTGGTGATGCACTTCTCGGTTACGTATCTCACGTCGGTTTGCTCGTTGTTGTACTTCATTAGTGTCTTCAATAGGCACGTCTATTTCATGTTCATTGTATTGACAAATGATTTGTTCCTCATCTTCTAAAATCATGTTATGTAAAATTATGCACGCGTACATTACCCTCCTAATTTTGCTTGGCGACCAAGCCCGTGTCAGATGTTTAATTATATGCCATCGTTGCTTTAAAATACCAAACGCTCGCTCGACATCTTTTCTTGCTGACATCTGAGCGGATGTATAGATAACACGTTTCTCACCTACTGGAGCATTAAAAGCTTTGACCATTGTGGCATATTCAGGATATATACCATCAGCGAGATAATAGCCAAGCTTATACGTTGTTTCTCTAAGATGAAATGAAGAGTCCGGTGCGGTTCCATTTACTACATCGTCGAAGATAGGCGACATATCCAACACGTTAATATCATTGTTGGATCCGGCAATGCCAAAGAATGCATGCCCAATCCACAAGTCAGCAGATGCCACAGCCTCAAGCATTATGGTAGGATGCGGATGATCACCACGCATATATTGACCTCGCCACGCATTAGGGCAGTTTTGCCACTCCCAATGTGTGCAATCGATGTTACCGAGCATACCTCGGAAGCCGTGTCTAGCTTCATGTGCCGCATATAACGCTTGAATATCGGGCGGTGTTGGTCTTCTTAAATATATCTTGCCATACAAAGCAATTATAGTTTCACTGAATTTGTAAATGCATAACCTTATAGTGCGCTCGGACATCTTCAAGTATTCTTCAAAAGCATCAGGAGCGGTTCCGTATGCCATTTTCCGAATAGCCGCCGTACACTTTTGTAAAGCGCTAAAACCAATTCGACCTCTCGCATCATACCGTTGTTGGTACCAAGGGTTCACTCTCTCCACATCTTCAAGTATTCTCGAGAATAGTGGTCGGTTCATTCGAAAACGACGCCTAAATATATCGCCCGGATATGTTGGATCAATTTCTTTAAAATAGTCGTTAACTAGCATCGTATGAGCACGTAACCGGTTACGACTGAGTGCAGGTTTTCTGGTCCGTGGCGTTGCTTGTGGTTGTTGTATGAAAGCATGGGCAGCGTCTACAACCGTTTGGAAAAAAACCTCGTCCGCAACGTCGGACTCGGAGGATGATGATGAAGATGTTGACGATGAAGTAGACATTGTCTAAAAAATATAGAGGATATTGATTTGGTGTGAAAAAATAATGTGATGAATCGTGTGTGTATATATATATATATATATATAATAGCGATGTTTGGTTAAAAAGAAAAAAAACCAAGAATATATAAATCCTTGAAAAATAGTCGTTGGTGCAATGAATGCTTGGAGCAATGAATGCTAATAAATATCTCTAATTGCAATTTCCATTTCAAGTTTCGTTAACATGTTAACCTTTGAAGCTCTCACCCCCTTTAACCCATGGAAAGGAATGGTTTGCCACTAAAGTTAAAAATCCATCTCAGCATTAACGCCCTTAAAGTGAATGCATACCCCTAGGCCTAAGAGGAATAAAACCTTAACTTTAATGACAAAGGATAAAGAAAAAGGAGTTTAGCGTAAAAAGGATAAGAAGGCTTAACAGCCGTCTGATTAGATAAGATAGTAACTAACGTTCATGATTATAATTTTGTTGCGTCATTCAATTTGTCGAAATATATATGAAGGGCAAATTAGTCATTAGGCTGTAAGAAAAAAAATTAAAGCGGGATAATCAAATCTCACATTCGGTAGACTCTGCAAGTTATATCTCTCTCTAAAAAAAACTGATTAGGGTTTTATAAAACGTAAATACGATTGTTGTTGACGACAAAAATTCAGAGCAATCTAGTTTATATTGAATTCGAATGAGAATAAAGGTATTTCGATTATTAATTTACAAAGACATGCATAATTATAAGTTGTGTTTTACATTACGTACTTATTTTGTTGAAGATGTGAAATCCTAATTTAAAGAAATGATTGGATATGAGAGAAGATCAAAGAAAAACAACGATCGACCTGCTAAAACCATGAAATCAGGTATGTTAACTTCATTTTTACTAAACTATCACGTGTTTTTTAACCCTAAGTTGTAAGTTGGGATTATGTCAAAGTGGTATTTGTTCTTATTTGTTTTCGTATATGGACTACTTGCGTTTCATATGAAAATCAAGTTGTGTATGTTTTGTTCTTAGTTGTTTTCGTATATGTCCAACTTGCGTTTGATTTGGAATTGAACTTGCGTGTGTTTGTTTAGTAACATTTGCGTTTGATATGAAATTCAACTTGCGTTTGACATTACTATAATAATTATTATCCAGTCGTCATTGGCAAACCGAATCTAATCGTCATTAATATGGTGTAATCATGAGATGACGTTGGCACTACCCATCATGTGTTAGTCGGCTATGTCAGCGAAAATAAATATTAGTCATCAATCCCTATTGTCTGCCTATAAAGCTTTTTATATAAGTCAGGTGTCATATCTATTGAAAGATCACTCTAGAATCTGTGTTAAGAATTTGTTTTTTTTAAATGGCCCGACGTTATGTATACCTTAGTGAGTATCTGGAAGAGCTTGATGCTGTTGATGGAATAATGTTATTATACACGCAAGCAATCACGGAGGATCCATTACCTCCAACCAAGGGCATTGAAAGCTTGGACGCATTTAATGCCGGATTGAAGGGCAGTTTGCCCTCAGACGGTATGGTTGGTATACCATCGTGGTCATCGAAACCTGTTTCTCCCTCCTCCCGAAGTAGTTAATCAGGATGTGAAAGGGCAGGGTCACTGTAACACCCCAACCCAGATGGCTGACGTGTCACAATAACAATGGCTTATAATTAAAACATTTACTTTTATTTATTTAACGGTTAGAAGTACATTATTTATCTTACAGACTAAACTTAGGATTCAGATACAACTAATACGGTTTACTAGTTTAACTGACTTCTTCAAATTTAGTCCTAAGTTTTATTCTTCTCTCTTGATCCCGCCCAAGGTAACCTGTGAACCTGTGAAATAAAAAGAATTTACGGAATGAGCCGAATGCTCAGTACAGAGTAATAGGCTTAAAATAACAACAATTAAATATTTACCGGAACATGATCAAGATGTGAGGTATAGAATGATACGATGTGAAGCAACTTAATTTAATGAACAATATCGTACCATACGGATGAACCCAAGAGCTAAACATAAAACGTGACAATATACAGGTAGCTACTCTTGTATAATTATCGCATGAGATGGCGAGTTGGCATACCCGTTACCCACCTCCATAACATAAATCCTAGGATCGATCCATACGCCTCCTAATAGCCATATGTACCACACTTGTACTTAAGAGACGCCATGAACTGATCTCACCGTCACGGGTGGTGCACATGTTGTCGATGCCGCAACAACATGCTCGTGGGACACTCCACAAGAAGCGGAACTCATGGTTTCAGAGCACAAAGGGTCCTATTCAAATATTTTCCATAACAATAGCAACATATATAATTTTATCCATATGAAACTTGTATCAGGAACATGCGATAATGAGTACGACAAACTTAATCCTATCACATGATATCAAAGTTAATTCAAATATTATAATAAGAACATGAAATGAACGAACAGCCAAATGAGTCGATGTTTAAAAGACGTGAGGAGTTTGCAAGGAAATATAGAATTAAAGGGTTTATTTAACAAATGAATATGAAAGCAACCAATAGTGGGGGTAAGGATCCGTACCTTTAATGTTCCAAACCAGTGCAAACTTTTTTATGGGCTTTAGTAATTATCTTAAAAGAGGTTATAAGGGTGGTCTTCTGGCAAGCAATTCCTAATTTTAATCTAAAAAAGAGAAACCCAATATGTTAGCATATCCCATTCTATTTAATACGAACATCACGAGATAGACTATCGATACTTGGGTCCGACTCTTATTCAGTGTTAGGACCGTCTCGCTCTTATTCAGTGCAAACTATAGTATCGACATTCACTCGATCGGATATCGTCGTATAAACGTAATGTGGGTAGGCTAACATACCGATAGGTAGCTTCATTGGCTCTTAAGTTTGTGAGAGTTAAATGAATTGGAAAAAAAATTCGACAGTCCCCTCTTATAAGCGTGAAACTTGGCCACCAAGTTTCAATTTGTAATTGTTTGTTATCTACATCTCATTCTACGTAGGATGTTTATCTAAATCTTATGATTTTATTATTATTATTATTATTATTATTATTATTAATAATAATAATTTAAGCTGCTTAACTCGTTTTTATCTTATAACTTTTAACCTATAACGTTTTAGTAAATTCCGAATAAACTGCTAAGACGAGCTAATTTTTATCTACGCGTCAACCTAAGTTTCATTAAAAACGGAATAGGGTTCAAATATAATATATATTATTATTATTACTATATGGTTTCCTATACACTAAATACTCTTCTAGATCTCATCTACTAGCCATAACTCGTCTAGATATCTCCTATTTAATTATATCTTTTAAACGATACTTAACAACGAGCGTTCGTTCAAATGTCTCTCATATAAATGAGTCGCTTTACCCGCTATCTACTTATTTAATAATATTTAGTATACAAGTATCAAATATTTTATTTTTCTACATGCATTAAATTTGATTGTACATATCATATTTTATTATTACCCCTTTAAAAGAAATTTCGTCCTCGAAATTAATGAGTCAAAACTCAAGACATAAAAACAACTTAAACGGAAGTTTCATATATAACCTAGATTTGAAAATAGAGGTTCAAGGTTATTTTTAAAAAAATTGTATGAATAGACTTGGGTACATATGAACCCACTCTTCTTTTATACTTAAACACATCTTATTATTATTTTATTTTACCCTATATTATATATACTTGTTTTATTCCACGATTTCCATTTTGTTGCTTTGTAACATGAATATATTTTATGACTCAGATTTTATTTTTATTTTTTATTACTATTTATTTATTATTACTATTTAATTAAGAATCTTCATAGCATTAAATATCATTAACGAACTTAATAAGAATTGTTTCTTATATACAGTTTATAATTTGACGGGTATTATAATTATTACCCCCTTAAAAATTTATGTCTTGAATTTTGGAAGTCAGGAAACGGAAGATCACGGAAGTAAAATAAATGTGAGTTTCATAACGGAGTCACTAACCTAAATCATAGGAATCCTAGAAGCGCACGTATGTACCTGTAATTCTCAATTATGTTCATGACCATAATTGTTAATTACCTTACAACCGTGCCCTAATGGTCCTCCATAACACATAATAACATATCTAAGCATGCGAAAAAATCGACAAATACTTATAGATAACATGTACCTATAGCCTATAGGCACTGATATCTTTCATAGAGATATGCTTAATCATACTTAAGAGATAAATCACAGCATAAATAGCCCCGGAAAGTAACGGAAAATAACACAGATCGTAAAGCAAGGTTTACAGTTACCTAGACTAATACTTCTATTGTTCAAATAAACTAGGGTATATAGAACGAATCGACTTTTCGGTTTCCCAGGTAGCTTCACGTTCAAAGTGATTTTTCCAGAGAACGTTAACGAAGGGAATTACTTTCTTACGCATGATCCTTTCTTGTCGATCTAAGCTAGCTTCTGGTTTTTCTTCGTATGACAAATCCTCGTGAATCGTAATTAATGGATAACTAATAACGTGAAGCGGATGATAATTGTACCCTCTTAACAAGGACGCATGAAAAAAGTTATGAACGTGTGAGAGTTTAGGAGGTAACGCTAGTCGATACGATACTTCTCCAATTCTTTCAAGAATTTCAAACGGGCCAATAAAACGAGGACTAAGCTTTCCCTTAATGCTAAATCTACGAATGCCACGCCAAGGCGACACTTTCAAGAATACATGGTCACCTACTTTGAATTCAAGTGTTCGCCTATGTTGATCTACATAACTCTTTTGCCTGCTCTGAGCCTCTTTTAATCGTTCCCGAGTTGTTGTGACTTTTTGATTTGTGACCTGAAGAATCTCTGGTCCTTCTATAATCTTTTCCCCAACTTCTTTTCAACAGATCGGTGATCGACATTTGCGACCATACAAAAGCTCAAAAGGTGCCATTCCAATACTTGCTTGCCAACTATTGTTGTAAGCGAATTCAACAAGGCACAAATATTCATCCCAATTACCACTCCAATCTAACGCACATGCTCTAAGCATATCTTCTAACGTTTGGATGGTTCGTTCGGATTGTCCATCTGTCTGAGGGTGGAAAGCAGTACTGAACTTGAGACGCGTACCCCAAGCATTTTGGAAGCCTTTCCAAAATCGTGATGTGAAGTGTGGGTCTTTGTCTGAAACAATTGAAGAGGGCGTGCCATGGAGTCAAATAATCTCCTGAAGAAATATTTTGGATAACTTACTAACCGAAAATCCTTGCTGAATAGGTAGAAAATGAGCCGATTTAGACAATCTATCGACTACAACCCAAGTGGTATCGTTCTTCTTAAAAGTCTTAGGAAAACCAGTAACAAAAACCATTGTGATCTCATCCCACTTCCAAACTGGGATATCCAATGACTGCAACAATCCACTTGCTCGTTTATGCTCAATCTTCACTTGCTGGCAGGTGAGACACTTACTTACGTATCGTGCAACATCTTCCTTCATGCCATTCCACCAAAATTTTTGACGTAAGTCACGATACATCTTCGTAGATCCAGTGTGGCTAAATGTTTTGAAATTATGTGTTTTTGGTCACATGAAAAAATTAATGTGGCCGTAGATCATATTTGGCCACACTTTTCAAGTGTGGCTACTAAATGACACATTTTTTTGTAAAGTGTGGCTAAATGTATCGCAAAGATGTGTTTATGGTCACATGAATAAAAAAATTAATTAAATATTGTGGCCATAGATCAAATTTGGCTACTCTTTTTCTATTGTGACTACAAAATGTCACATTTTTCCCTAAAGTGTGGCTAAAATTTTCGAACAAATATACATTGGTCACATGATTAATTAAAATGTGTGGCTAAAAGTAGGCTAGAAGGTTTAGAAATGTGATTAATGACCTTTAGCCACATATTTAATCGAAAGTGTGGCAGGGCTGTTTTATAAAAAGTGTGGCCGTAGGCCTATTTTGGCGTAGTGCAGAAAATGGTGAGCTATGAGCTTCGGCTAATAATGACTCACGAAGGGCAGAGTCATTAGGTACACAAAGCCTTTTTCCACACCAGATCACTCCATGTTCGTCTATACGAAATTCAGATTGTTTGCCTACTTCCAGATTTTGCACAATTGCCCAAAGTTCTCCATCTTTCTTTTGTGCAACTTTAATCCGTGATATGAGGTCGGGTTCTATCTGCATTCTAGCCAGATATCCACCAGATTCACCAATATGAAGCCAAATGTCCATCCTTTCGAGACCCTGAACTATTCGAGGGTGAATCTGAAGGCAAGATACAGTCCCGACATTCTTTCTGCTCAAGGCATCAGCCACAACATTGGCTTTTCCCGGATGATATTGAATATTGGCATCGTAGTCCTTCAAAAGTTCTAACCACCTTCTTTGCCTCATATTCAGCTCCTTCTGTGTGAATATGTACCTGAGGCTCTTGTGGTCAGTAAAGATGTCACAGGTCTCGCCATACATATAGTGTCGCCAGATCTTTAGGGCAAAGACAACTGCAGCTAATTCCAAGTCATGCGTCGGGTAACCTCGTAAGGCTTTAACTGACGCGAGGCATAAGCAATAACCTTCCCATGTTGCATTAGCACACAACCTAGCCCTTTCTTTGAGGCATCGCTGTAGACTTGGTAACCTCCTGATCCGTCAAGGAGAGTGAGTACTGGAGCGGATAGGAGTCGTTTCTTCAATTCTTCAAAGCTCTTTTCTTGTTCTTCATTCCATGAGTACTTCACTCCTTTCCTCAAGAGTTTCGTGAGGGGAAGAGCAATGACAGAAAATCCTTCAATGAATCTTCTATAGTAGCCAGCAAGACCTAAGAAACTCTGTACTTCGGTAACAGACGTGGGTCTTGGCCATTTAGTAATAGCTTCAACTTAGCTAAGCCAAAAGTCACATTTTGAAAGCTTTGCGTACAACTTCTTCTGTCGTAGCGTTCCAAGCACCGCATGTAGATGCATTTCATGGTCTTCGCGACTATTAGAATACACCAGGATGTCATCAATAAACACAATGACGAATTTATCTAGGAATTTGTGAAATACGCGATTCATCAAATCCATGAAGACTGCAGGCGCATTAATTAGTCCAAAGGGCATAACCAAGAACTCGTAGTGACCATAGCGAGTGCGAAAGGCGGTCTTAGGAACATCCTCTTTCTTGATCTTTACCTGGTGATAACCGGACCTCAGGTCGATCTTCGAGAAGAATTAAGCACCTTGAAGTTGGTCAAAGAGATCATCAATACGAGGCAGAGGGTAACAATTTCGGATTGTGATCTTGTTTAACTCTCGGTAGTCAATACATAAACGTATACTACCGTCCTTCTTCTTTACGAATAAGACTGGTGCACCCCAAGGTGAAACACTGGGTCTTATAAATCCTAGATTTAACAATTCTTGCAATTGTTCCTTCAGCTCCTTTAGTTCCATTGGGGCCATACGATATGGCGCTTTAGAGATAGGTTCGGCACCAGGAATTAAATCGATGGTGAATTCTACCACACGGTCAGGTGGTAGTCCTGGTAATTCATCTGGTAAGACGTCGGGATATTCGCGAACAACTGGATGACTATCAATATTACTAAGACTAGCAAAAATATCTTTAACTGATGCTAAAAATCCAGCGTAACCGTTGGATATTAACTTCTGAGCTTTTAACCTGGAGATAATCTTAAGGGACTTATGAGGCTGAATCCCCTGATATACAAAATCAGGAAGATGAGGATTGCCAAAAAGAACACGTCGAGAATGACAATATATAGTTACATGATGTCGCGATAACCAATCCATCCTAAGAATAATATCAAAGTCACACATATGTATCGGAAAAAGATCCGCGTTATATACTGCGGATTCAATACGTATTGGACATTCTCTAAATACGTGAGTGATTACGACAGAATTTTCCATCGGAGTGGAAATGGTCAGAGTATGATCTAACGGAGTCAGTCTAATTGTAAGGTGCTTAGTAAACAAGTAAGATACTATAGAATGGGTTGCTCTTGTATCGAATAAGACATAGATTGTGTTTGCCAAGCTGAAGGGTTCCAGATACGATACCTGGGGTATTAGCAGCGTCCGTAGCAGAAAGTGTGAAATTCTTCCTCCAGCATTGGGTGGTGTGATTTTTCCTCCGGTAATCTTCTTAGTGTCCTTCTTAGTACAATCTCTCATCATATGTCCAGTCTCTCCACATCTAAAGCATGCTCCTGTAGCTCGGCGACAAACTCCCTGATGTCTTTTACCACAAGTGTTGCATAGAGGATATGTGGTCAGATTCGGGTTTACATACTGATTTAGTGGCTGGGCTCTAATAGGTTCTGCATACAATTGAAGCTGGTTCTGAACGACCTTCTGATTTTGAGGTCTAGGCTGCGAGGGACGTGCTTGATTTCTAGAATTTCGATTTACTTGCACCTTATGGTCTTGTTGCTGTGGTGCAGTAGATGGTTGGCAAGTAGATTGCTTAGGTTATCCGTTCCTGTCTCTCTTTTTATTCTCCCCCGCCCGAGATAAAAATTCTTTTCTTTCGAACTCGAAAGTTTTGATTGCATCAACAACTTCAGTGAGATCTTGGAATTTCATATACATGATTGACTTACGATTTCGATCACTGACTGCCCATTTACATTTTTTGGCCTGGGCTTCTGCTGATCCTGCTGCGTTTCCCACAATACTAGCTAACCTTGAGAATCGATTAATGAACTCTGAAGCAGGTTCATCATTCCCTTGAGGAATAACAGCGTACACCCTGATATAGGCTTCCTTATCAGCTGTAGAGAAATACTTGTCGTAGAAGATGGTACGAAATTAGTCCATGGAAGAGTGACAGCGTAAGTATCTCTTCCTTTGACTTGCTTGTAACCTTCCCACCAAGTTTGTGCATCATCTTCCAGTTTGTAAGTAGCTAGCCTAACTTTGAAGTGATCTGCAACTCCAAGAACTCCAAAGATCTTTTCAATGTGGGCTATCCAGTTTCTTGCTTCGACTGGGTTAGTTGCATGACTGAAAGATCGTGGCTTTTGATTTTGGAATCTTTCGATCCACATGTGAATACCATTGGCATTGTTGTTCGTAGTGTTCTCACCAGTTTCAGAACCAGAATTTGGATTAGGTTCTGGGGGACGAGTTTGCTGAACAACGGCCTCAACAGTTTGAGCAATAAGGTTTATAAGCAAACCAGCAACAACTTGGTTGATAGCAGAAACAACATTTGGATCAACTGGGTTTTCGTTTGAAAAGGTGTTATGGTTGGTGCGAGTGGTCCTACGGGGCTGACGACGAGGAGGCATCTATAAAATAGACGCGAGGGTTAGAATATATAGATAATAATATTGCTAAGTCCTATCTTAAATAACTACCCCATCCTCACAGGCCTTAATTACTATGTTTAAGTTTTCTACAGGACAGAGCCTTGGCTCTAATACCATAGCTGTAACACCCCAACCCAGATGGCTGACGTGTCACAATAACAATAGCTTATAATTAAAACATTTACTTTTATTTATTTAACGGTTAGAAGTACATTATTTATCTTATAGACTAAACTTAGTATTCAGATACAACTAATACGGTTTACTAGTTTAACTGACTTCTTCAAATTTAGTCCTAAGTTTTATTCTTATCTCTTGATCCCGCCCAAGGTAACCTGTGAACTTGTGAAACAAAAAGAATTTACGGAATGAGCCGAATGCTCAGTACGGTGACTAAAATGGAAAAATCTTTATACAACAATAGGCCTTTTATAGGTAATGCATATGCAGATGTTGAAAATAAAGAGGACGTGAATGAAGTTAGTCGTGATAGTGTGAATGAAGTTGTGGATGCATTGCTGCTAATACCAAGACAAGAAATACAAGAAAATTTGAGTTTGAGGATGATTGCACATTACAACCTGTTAAAACTCCAATCAGTAAAAAGTTTTTTGAGGCCGAGGACGAATGTCAATATGTTGATGATGAAGTTGAAGATGATGCACCTTGGTATGAAATGGATTTGGGGACAGAAGCTGAAGAAGATGAACAATCATAAAAAGACAGACAAGTCAAATGCAAAGCATAATAAATTAAAATGCAAGTTATATTTTAACCTTAAAAATATGGTATGTTTTTTGTGGTAAAATGCAAGCATATAAAAAATATAACGCAAGTTGTTCTTTTTTGTCTTCTTTCAGGCTTGGATATCGAAAATGGATATGAATATTACAAGATATCAAGAAATTGAGAAAGAAATGGATGATATGGTTTAAAAAGTAATAAGTAAATATTTTGGATTACTGAGTTGCTAGAAAGATGTAACAAATGGGGTGTTGTATGTAAAAAGGAGGCACCTACCAATACAGCTAATGAAAAACATGAATCTGAAGAAAGGCACGAGTATGGTTTAGATGATAAATGGAAATTGAGGTAGAAGTGTTGAGAGTCGATAATACCAGTGGACAAAATGATGGTGGGGAGAAAGTTGATAATACCACTGAGGAGAAAGGGTGATAATGCCAATGGGGATAAGGATGATGGTGTTGGAGATAAAAATGTTGAATTAGTGGTCGAAGAAAAAGCTAATATTGAAGGGTAGAAGAATGATGAAAGTGTTGAAGGTAAAAGTGATAATTTGCTAGCTGAAGATGATGAAAATGCAAGGAAGAACAAGGGTGATATTGTGGGGGATAAAACTGATGAATTGGTGGATAAAGATGCTGATGTAGAAACTGTTATAAAAAAAATTCCATTTTGCCAAGCATCCAGGACCAGAAATGGAGACACCAAAAGCTCAAACAATTGCAAAACCTACATCCCCTACAAGCTAACCCATTGAAGACAAAGGAAGAGAAGTAGAAAAAAGGGGCGGGCAAAGAGAGAAAAACACCCTGCCATAGCGTTGAAGTTTCCAAACCTTAACAAGGAGGTGTGCATGAACGAACGGCTAACACGCGATGAGATGAAAATATTTCAGTACATCATGGAACCAACCAAATATAAATTGTAAGTTAGATTATAGTTTAAACATATAATTCAGTACAAATTATAGTTTAAACATACAATTCAGCTAACACACTTCAATGTAATCAAAACAATGCAGCCAACTAGTATACCAGTAAGTTTGGTTGGAATTATAGCTGCAAACGAACTGTTCGTTTTCGTTTGTTAAGGAAATTATGTGTTCACGAACAGCTCATGAACACTTACCGAACAAGATTTAATGTTCGTGTTTGTTTGTTAAAGAAACACTCATGTTCATGTTCGTTTGTTAATTTTGTTTACAAACGCACACGAACACAAATGGACATTAATGAACACAAGCAAGGGTTTATGAACACAAACGAACACAAAGAAATGTTCATGAACGGAAAAAAACACAAAATGACATATATTAACTTTTGAATAAGGTATAGATCCACAAAAAAATATAACCTAGTTATACAACTTAACATAATATTGGTATAAATAATAAAGTAGTGTCTAAATTTTGGACCAGTTTCTCTTTTAACAGTTCTTATTCATGAACACTTATGTGTTTGTAAATATATCAAAGTAAGATGCACAGCGGAATATTAAAGTGTTCAAGTTAAAGTGTCACTTTTAACAGGAGTTATTACTCCCCCTCAATCAATGAACTAGGAAGTTAAAGATGGGAATCAATAATAGTAAATAAAACAGTATCTGCAAGATGATTCTCAGATATATATGAAAGGATAAACTACAAATTAAATTGAAGGAAAGAGTTCAAGTTTTAGGATAGATATTTGACGATTGCTAAAATAGTGGGAGTAACCCCTCTATTTATAGCCAAAAGATTACATACAAACTAAGTAATCAAAAGCTTAAAATAATGTAAGATAATACTACAACAGGCTGTAGCATTGAAACTTGAACAAAAACTTTAAGTTAACTAATATAATACTAAACTGCTGAGATTAAAGGGCGGTTAGAATCTTCTTAATGAAAGTGCTGATGAGTGACAAACTTCTAATGAGTTATCTTCAGGAGTTTGTCTTCAACAGTTCGTTTCTTAGATATTCTGTCTGGTTTATCTTCAGAACTTCTGATCTTTCTACTCTTCAGAACTTTACATATCGTCTTCTTCTTCTTCAGCAGTTTCACAAAATGTAAAGAGGATATAAGACTAAGGTTTATACTGGCTTGTCAATCCTCTTTGACCCTACAATCTCCCCGTGGATTGATGAAGCCAAAACCTTTCTCTATCTTTATTTAAGATCCTCTCTTCCTTAAGTCAACAACTCTCCCGATTTCCTTGAGTGTTTGATGTTTGAGTTCTCTGACCTCTGCTTCTAGAAGTAGTCCCTGATCTGGTAACATTTCCTGAATGGTTAGTAGATCTTTGTCAGATAATTTTTCCAATTCAGTCAAGCTGTGAAGGACTTTTAGTGAACAGTCTTGTCTTTCTAGAACCAGGGAACTGGACTTTTGGGTGAAGTACCATTTCTTGATTGGTGATATGGAACTAAAGAATCTGTCTTTATATTGTACAATTTGTAGGTTTGAATATAGATTTGATGTTAGTGGTTTTTCTTTTTCAGCATTGATCAGATTGGATCTCATTCTTTTTTCAACTAGTACAGTACCAGGTGTATTACCTTCTGAAATAAGCATGTGATGCTCAGTGACTACCTTGGTCTGTTTTTGTTCTTTGATGGTCTGTTGCAGTTGATAGGCAAATGTTGCAGGATCCCTATATTGAGTTATCAGAGGCTTTTCTTCAATAGTAAAATCATTTTCAACAATGGCGTTCTTTTCAAGCAAAATCATCTTGAAATCTGTTTTAGTGTTTTCCCCTGACTTTTGATTGGCAGCAGGCTGTGTGGATTTGTATTTTTCTGGATTTGCAAGTCTGTCAGCCTTGAGTTTTTTGTAAGTGTCATAAATTACATCTTCTTTCCACTTACATATCCGTTGTTTTGAACCAAAATTGTTATCTACCAATTCTTGAATGATTTGGGTTCTTTTCAACTTTCTGTCTTTCTCTGTGGCTAGCCTTTCTGATACAAGCTATGCCTGTTTTGTGAGTTCTTCAGTTGAGAGTCCCTTAAGTGAGTATTTCCTTATCTTTGTGTTTTTGCTGATATAATTCATCAGCTGTTGCCTTTTATCTTCTTCTGCTGCAATCGAGAATTACAGTAGATGCCCTAAGGTGCATGATAGAATGGCCCCTTAAACCATTACATCATTCGCGATAATAGTAGACGGGGATAGTCTACGGATCTAGGGAAGACCTATGAGAACATAAGTAGCTAAAATGTCGGGTAGGGGGGGTAAGTATGTAGATATTGCCCCTAGTTAACCGAAATAATAGAATGACTCAAGTCATATTATGAAAGCTAAGGCTTCCATATAATAAAAGTTAGAAAGTCGAGTAAAGGGATACAAACAATAAGTATATAGTACTACTCGTTAGACTATAGAATGTCAAGGGGTTGAGCGGTGCTCAAAATTGATTAGAGACACTAAGGTTCTTTGGTATGACCAAAGCAACAACACAAGAAAGGTTTCGAGGACGAAACCTCTTTAAGGGGGTAGACTTGTAACACCCCAAAACCATTTGTTCGTCTAATTATGCCATTAGTTGTGATTAGCAAAATTATTAAAACGAGATCCGAACAAAGAAAGAACACAGGTTATGTTCTAATATAGAAATAATCTAGTTAGTGTTATTAATCTTATTAACAAGCTAATAATATGAGAAAAAACTAGCTTGAATAGCTAGTTTCATAAGAAATAACAATTGGGGATTTTTAGGGGGACCATAGTTGCCAAAATGGGAAACTTGTGCATGCATCATGTTGAAAAAGGAAGAACACACACATAAGTGTGTGTGTGTCGATTATATTCAGGAGAAGGTATTCTCCTTCACCTCCAAACCCTCAACATCAAACCCTTGCTCAAATCCAAGCCAAATCAAGAGTTTTTTTTGGTGCATTAGCAAGAAACAAGTCATCTAAGGCTTAATAAACATCGAGGTACCTTTTATTTGGTAGAAATTGATGTTATATTCATTCTTGATCATGGTGAAAATTTAGGGTTTTACAAAAACGTGATAATGTATGTTGATGGAGGTTTCTCTAACTTTAGGGAGCTCCAAACATATCTAAATAGGGTGTAAATAGCATTTTACAAATGTGTTTGCTATGTTCATGTGAATATGTTAACTTGTGAAAATTGGGGTTAAACCTCTATGTTGAACCCATATACATCTAGTGGTCTTGGGAATATTGTGAAGTTGTTATAATAAGAAATTTAGACAAAATGGTCTAAATAATGTGTTATGATGATGATTAGACAAATGGTGATGCTTTGGCTAAATCTTGAACTTTTGAAACTAAACAAATTGGTGGGTGCACACCAAGTGTTTGATTAAATGCCAAATTGGTGAACACTAGTGAAAGTATGAAGTTAGAATCATGTAAGAGCCATCAATTGTATGTAATGTTGGTTTGTAATAAGCCAAGTTGATTACACATTCTATGTAGGGAAATATCTATGGATTTAGCTATAATTGATAATAAATACATGACATGTGGATAGTGAAATAATTCCATGTTACGTATTCTAATAAATGAGTTTGACTCATCCTCAAGTTAGGTACAACAAAGATGGAGCAAACGGGTCAAACGGATGCAAGGCGGATGCCATGGAAACATGAATGGATGCAAGGTAAGTTTTACTTACACCAATGTACTATAACATAGCTTAATTGTTGTAGATATTAGTCTTAAATCTTGAATGCGTGATAAAGATAAAACCCAAGGGGTAGAAGCTATTAGTGGGTCACCTTATGTGCACTCAATACAAAACGTGGTTTATGACCTTAATCAAGACAATGTGTTATGACCAAATGGTGAAATCCATCAAACGGGTCAATAAATAAAGATATGTGAAAATGATGTTTTAATCTAAATGAAAGCATTTGAATGAAGCCATTAAGCATGGTGTTAAATGGGTCAAGTTAGTGTCACTTGAACCATAATAAAAACTTGGGTAACATAGTATCCTGAACTATGGGTCTAAACGGGTCATATGGTGAATTCGTCATCATTTGAGTCCAACACTTGATGCTTGTTTTCCAAGCATTAAGATTCTTGAGGTTAACGGATCAAACACCAATGTTTGCGTTACTCAAGCCGACATGGTATGGTATTATCATTTGAGTTCCGAGAAGTTAATGTGTCGATCTAGAAATCACGCAGGTAAACGCACTCGCGTATGCATGCTTGATGTTAAGAATCATGGAGTATGAGCACAAGGTATGATTATGGGACACGGGCACCCGGTAAGTCCGTAGTTAATTAAACACCTTCGGGTAAAGCAACATGGGTACTAAAACTACCCACATGAAGTGTGGGTGCAAATCAAGTATGTTATTTCCATAACTATGTCTAATGCGCGCTAAAGCGCTTAGAATCTACTAAACAAGTGAAAACTTGAGAAAGGATGAAAATCTAAGTCCAGAAGGACTTAGAGGTTTTAAACAAGTCAATGAGTCAAAAACATTGGAATTGGAACAAGAAGTTTCACGACGAATGGCTAAATTGAAAGATTTGACCATGAAGGGCATATTGGGAATTTAAAAGATTTCTAAAGGTTGAATCTAAGAAACTAAATCATAATGAGACAAATTGGACAAACGCTTTGGTTAATCAAGTGTCTAATGACTTGACAACTTAAATGGTAGGCATTTGGTATGGTCAAATAGAGCCTTGTTGATGCAAGGCCTTAACGGGTCGATTTGGGTAAGAATCGATATAATTACCTAAGACTATGAACCAGGTCATAGAATCATGAACCGGCCATTAATATCACTCCAACAGAGGGCTAGAAAAACGTCTGAAACTAAAAACACCTCATCAACTCGCAAAAGTGGCACTGCGAAAATGTGACTTTTCATGGTTTTGTGAGGCAGCTAATGATGCCGAGCTATACTTTTTGACACCCAAACTTGCATGAACAGTAAACTATGTCCTGAGAACTGCGCGCCGGCGGGGTCCGGTGACCGTAAACCCGGGCCAGCACATCGATTCACGCGCCCAAAAGTGGCCCCGGGTCATTTTGACACGCTAGAAAAACGTCCGAAATTAAAAACACCTCATTAAAACCGCAACTTGAACTTGCGGTTTAGTACCTATAAATAGAAGACCAAAACCTCATTATCAGTCACAAATACCACTCAAACCAACGAAAGATATGTCTGGCAGTTATCCTTACGAAGCTGCCGGACCTTCCGATCTCCGGCGATACTCTCGTCGGAGACGTCGTCGTGTACCACTTTCATCTCCTCCACCAATGTTCTCTTCTCCTCCTCATCAACCAATGTTCTCTCCTCCTACTACTACTCAACCAATGTTCTCTTCTCCGACTCCTGAACCAATGTTTTGTCTTCCTCGTCCTACTCAACTACTATCCATACCCATCACCACCATTCCTCCTTTACCGGGGTACACTCGCCCAACACCAGATGCTGACCTAACTGATGAGGAATACGTCTGGGCTTTGGAGTATACTATGGGTGCCCTGGGAATGGTGGAGACCCAACCAAACCCCAACCCCATCCCCACCCAAACTCTCCTCCTCGGGAGCCCACTGAGGAGGAGTACGAAGCAGCTAGGGATGCTTGGGCTGAGGAAGGATACTATCCAACCCCTCATGAGTACTGCACCCTCTATGACGAGGGCTACTCCGACGGTCGTGATGGCGATCGTGACGTGTCCCCGCCGGCGTACACACTCGAGGACTGGATAATTACTTGCCGTACACTCCTCCGACTCCGTAATGGGGGGTTTCGGTTTAATTATCTAATGTTTTAATAAGTAGTTTAGGATTATGTAATGTGTTTGCAATAAGTAAATTAGGATAATGTGTTTATGTAATGGTTTTAGTTTATTTTTTATTTAATATGTTTATCTAAACTAACATTAAACATTAAAACATAAACACTAAAACATAAAAATGTTACATCCATAAACGATTTAAAAAACTATACTTCATACATCATTATTACAGTAACCAGGACCACCACAACTAGGCAGACTACAAATTCTAGAACCGGTACCACATTGAGTTCGACGACGTTCTCTAGCAGGATTCCGAGGTTCTTCATATTGAAAGGGTACAGGCGTCATAAAAGTATTATAACCCGTTGGTTGTTCACTTTGATTTGGTGCCCAGTAAGTGAACGAAGATTGTTGGTTGTATGACGGGTTATCTGGTATACAAAATGAGGACGCCTGAGTGTTACTTGGGGGTAGGGGTGTATAGAACATAGACTCCTGAGTGTTACTTGGGGGTATGAACCCCCCAAAGTGTTGTGTATTGAAGCCCCCCAACCCCTCCAAACTGTTGTTGATGAACGGTGTGTTGTGACGAACCGGCCCCTAAAAAATTACCAATCCCACCATCATCATCACCATGAAGTAGTGAAATTATATCAGAAAAGTCGGTCGCCTGATTATCAAAGGGAGAGTATGAAAATCCTGTAGAACGCCCTGCTTCGTCATTTCTTGTAGAAGGCCCTGCTTCGTCATTTCTTGTTGAAGGCCCTGCTTCTTCCGCCCGGCCATGTCGTCTACGGTTAATGCACCCTGAAACCCTATGAGGTCGGCTACTATTAACCTGGAAACCGACCGGGTGATCTTGTAGACGCGAAGGATAATTCAGACGATCTTCTTCGCGAATTGAAGTCAACACTGCGGTGGCAGTGTTTTGAATCGCTGAAAATTGTTTAGGAGCGTTTGCCATAAACCGACCGGCTTGGCCATAAATCTCTGCATTGCCTTCCATCTGCATTAATATTAAAATAACAATTATTCAAATAATATTTTGCATTATATACTAATGTGTTAATTATTAAACTGATATACAAACCATTAGTTGGCTTATTGACCCATCATCTCGGAACCCGATTTGTGGTACCGGGTTATTCGTCGGTGTAACACCCCAAAATCATCTGTTTCGACTAATTACGCCATTAGGCGTGATTAGCAAAAATATTAAAACGAGACTCGAATAATAAAAATTTAGGTTATTTCCTATTATGGGAATAAAACTAGAGACTAGTTTGTTTATTTAGTTTTAACAACCAAAAACTTTGGGGAAAACAAGTTGATGGGCTAAAATAGTCAAGTTGTTAAACTTGATTAAACATATGAAATCATATGTGTGTATGCATCGATTTTTTTTCATCAGGAGATGAAAAGCACACCTTCAAAACACACACACAATTCATCCCTCTTATACTCTTGTCCAATTCAAGCTCTAATCCAAGGATTCAACAAGTGCATGGGTGATTTGTTGATCATCTAAGCCCTAAATCACCCTAAGGTATCATTTATTTCCTTTGATTTCATGGAAAACTCATGATTTAGGAAGATGAGGATATTAGGGTATTTTATAAAAAACGTGAGATTCTTAGTTGTTAGAGATTTCTCTAGCTTTAGGGAGCCTCAATCATACCTAAATTGCATACAAATCACATTCTACATGTATGTTTGATTCTAGTCATATGATTATGCTAATATGTGAAAATTGGGGTTTAACCTCTAGGTTGAAACCCTCTATGTTTAATGATTTAGTTAACTCTTAGGAGTTTTCTTAATGAGGAATTTAGGCTAAAAAGTCTAAATAACATGATATGATGATTATTAGGTAGATGGGTATGTTTTGGATAAACTTAAACTCATGAAAATCAAGTGAATTTGGTGGGTGCACACCAAGTGTTTGATGAAATGCCTCAATAGTCTTGTTTGCAAATTGTGGTGATAACTTGAGTTGGGTAATCATGGAATTACCCGCATATAAAACGTGAAACACATGTTTAAAAGATGGATCACACCATGAATGAAAAGTATAGCCAAATGATAATTGGGAAAATGAAATAATGGTGTGAATAAACTCATGAGATGTGTTAGTTATTTGATATGATGACTAACTTAACTAATCTTATGAGTATAGTGAAGGTTGATCTTGTCAAGCTAGGTGCAAGCTTGGATGGAATGGATCAACGAACAAAACGGGTCAAGCGGATATGAGCCTAAAGTGCAAGTAAATGGGAATGAATACAAGTAAGTTGTACTTACACCACTAGACTATAACATAGCTTAATTGTTGTATACATTCGTCTTAAATCTAGTGTATGTGATAATGGTAAATCCCAAGGGGTGGAATGTATTAAATGAGTTGCCTTATGTGCACTCAAGACAAAACGTTGTTTACGACCTTAATTGAGACAATGAGTTATGACCGAATGGTGAAATTCATCAAACGGGTCAATTAAGAAGGTATGTGAAAAAAATGATGTTTTAATCCAAATGGAATCAATTGAATGAAATCGTTAAACATGATGTTAAATGGGTTAAGTTGTGTCATTTGAACCATAGGTAAAAACTTGTGTAATATAGTATCTTGAACTATGGGTCTAAACGGGTCAAATGGTGAAGTCTTCATCATTTGAGTCCAACACTTGATGCTTGTATTCCAAGCATTAAGATTCACGAGCTTAAGCAGATCAAATGGCAAAGTATTATCATTTGACTTCCGAGAAGTTAATGTGTCTATCTAGAAAGCACGCAGGTAAACGCACTCGCGTATGCTTGCTTGATGCTAAGTATCATGGAGGAGGAGCACAAGGTATGAATATGGGACACGGGCACCCGGTAAGTCCGTAGCTAATTAAACACCTTCGAGCGAAGCAACATGGGTACTAAAACTACTCGCATGAAGTGTGGGTGCAAACAAAGTAAGTAATTTCCATAATTATGTCTAACGCGCGCTAATGCGCATAGAATCTACTAAACAAGTGAAAACGTGAGAAAGGATGAAAATCTAAGCCCGGAAGGACTTGGAGGTTTTTAAACAAGTCAATGAGTCGAAAACATTGGAATTGGAACAAGAAGTTTAGCCACGAATGGCTAAATTGAAATATTTGGCCATGAAGGGCATTTTGGGAAATTAAAAGATTTCTAAAGGTTGAATCTAAGAAACTAAATCGTAATGAAACAAATCGGATAAACGCTTTTGTTGATCAAGTGTCTAATGACTTGACAACTTAATCGGTAGGCATTTGGTGTGGTCAAAAAGTGCCTTGTTTGTTTCAAGGTCTTAACGGGTCGATATGGGTAAAAATCAACATAAACACTTAAAACTTTGAACCGGGTCATAGCATCATGAACCGGATTATAATTTCAGTCAAACAAAGGTTTATTTAGTCGGCAAGTCAATACTTAGGCTTCGGGAATCATCAAATGCGGTTGCGACATGATTCCCATGCTTAAAAATCACCAAACAATGACCAGAAGCTGTGCGCGGCCGCTCACACAGAGCGCGCGGCCGCGCACAGAGTCCTGCATGACAACACGATCTTTAAAGTTCCATATAAATTCATAGAAAAATCGTTAGGAGGTGTTCTTTATATGCCTGGAAAGCTCTCGGAGCGTAGAACAATTCTCATTTGAAAGTCGAAGTCGGATTTTGGGTTTTAGAAGGGGTAAAAGCGATCCGAACAGCTGCTGCGCATAAGTTGCGGCAGTTTGTTCTCCTGATAAAGGGCCGTTTGGCCTGGTTCGTTCCGTTTCGATGTGTAATGACCATCGTACTAGTTTAAATGTTTCATTTGACCACTCACTAACCATTCTTTACGTAATGGTGTTAGGTAAACATGTGATGGAAGTCCCGGAGCAAGGATCAAGTCGCGATAAGAGCTGAACACACCCGATCACTCATTCAAGCTTCCGCACTATAATCTAAGGAACTCCCGTTAAAACGCAACATCTTAAAATATGTTTTAACTATTAAAATGTCAAAATTTGTGTGAATCAAACATGTATTTGATCTTAATGGGTTGACTTATAACAAATTTCAAAGTTTTAATCGGGAGTGGTTTTTAGTTAAGGCTATAACTCGTAAGATTAAGAAATAATCGCGTATTTATGGGTTAGGGTCTTACAGTCGGGTTGGTCACAAATCCAACCGTGTGTTCCAGATACCAACTCATGTAATCTGGAACCACGTGTGGAAATCCTTCCGATATCCGGTCCCCCACCACTCTATTAAATCTGCGATTATCCCAGGAAGATACATAGGTTTCATGTTTGCTTCCCCAGTCTGTATCCATTTGCCCGGTAAGCTTCTGTGTATGCAAGGTTAGGTGGTCTTCATGGCTAAGGGGAGGAGTATCAGGCTTCCGTTGGCTGAACCCGTACTGTCTAAGTACCCGAGATGGTGCGCGGTATTCCACCACATGCATCCACACAATATAACATTCACAATTCCATGAATCCTCCCCTACTAGACAATAATCCGGCAGAGAATCCCTTGCTTCTTCGTATGGACGCCAGACAAACTGGTGCAAAAAAATAATAAATTATTAAGTCATTGTACGGAACTCAGCAGTAATTTAATGTGACTTAACTCCTACCGAATCCTCATGAAGACTGGATAGTTGCGACCGGATTGTGCGCAACGAGTGTCTGATCGTCTCCTTGAAATCGTGTGGTACACGCCAGCTTTTAAATATAATTATGAAGCACAATAATTAGCAAAATTAACATGTTTTAATAGAATCAATAATATGCGCGCATAACATAGTACTTACATGGCACCATATGGGAGTCCTTCTTCTTCTTCGTCTTCTTCTTGTTGTTCCCGTACAATTATGGGAGCAAATACCCGGAATCTGGTATAGGCCCACAACTGTAACAAATACACACACCCACACATTGCATCGCCGTCCATTACTGCTGCTTTGCACAGGTTGCGATACAACCATGCCAACACAGCACTACCCCAACTAAAGGTCCCACATTCATTGAGGTCCTCTAAGAACGGTAAAAAGGACAACTTCACATAACCGTTTCTTGTGTCAGCAAACAAAGAAGCTGACAACATGATTAATATCACACAACGTGCGCGTTGTGTGATCTCGACCTCATTCGCGTCATCGGGCAACGGACCCGTGATTCTGTCTAGAACTGTGATGGTCGACAGAGTGTTTCCCTTGAATGCGTTGGTTGTTATACCCAACAAATTGTGGACAACTTGTGCCCGTTTCGCATCATTCCCCGCGTCAAATTGCTTCCCTGTCACCGCTCTACCATTAATCGGAAGACCCATTAAACATGCAATGTCCTCTAACGTCACTGTCACCTCACCGAATCGTAGGTGAAACGTGTGGGTCTCAGGACGCCATCTTTCAACGAGGGCAGATAGCAACCCTCGGTCAATCTTGCGGTAACGGCACTCAAAAAGTCCAAGAAAACCCGCCGTCCGCAGCATCAATTTAACACATTGATCCAACGAATTGTTGATAAGTTCCGCCCACAAGGATTGGTCCCCTCGTCTAAAATTAAGTTGCGGGAGCTCATTTCCTTCAAACGACATCGCAGAAAGATGTCGTGATTGATCCCATAGAAGTTCACTGGAGCGAGGACCAGGGTTTAGAAATGCCATAATTTCAGAGAGTATGTGATATAACGATTTTAATTGAGAGTATGTGATATAACGATTTTAATAACTGCATGAAGTATCAACATATATAAAGAACAATTCGTATGCATGCATTTGCATGCATTTTGTTTTTAGTTGTCTGTGTCTATTTATTTAGCTGTTGACTTGACTAATGCATGCCCCTCCTGACTAAGATATTCGCTGATTGTATTGTGTGGTTGGAGTGTAATACATGTGAACGAGTGTCTGGTCTTTCTTTGAATTCATATACACACGACAAAAGAGAAGTTACAACATTAGCCCTTGGTCTATTAACTTAAAAATAAAAAATACCCAAACCGCAAGACCAAAACCCGGTTTCATTTATACATAATTTACAACACTAGCCCTTCAACTATTTGATAATATTCAACTTTTTTGGCTTTGTACAGACTCGTGTCAGACGAATCACTGAAACCGCAAGACGAAAAACCGGTTTTGGTTTAAAGTTACAAAACATCCCCTTAAACTATCTAAACAACTACAAAAAGGCCCCCTGTTTGTGTCAGCCGAAATAGTGAAACCGCAAGACTATATCTCGGCTTCTCCCTCCTCTCTCCTACTAAGCAAAGGCCTCCCTCCTCTCCCCTCCACCTAAGCAGAAACCGCAATTCCATCATTCGGTTTCACAATTTGAGTAAACTTACCCCTGACACCCTCCAAATGTACAAAAAAATGATACTATACCACTATTTCGGCAAAAAAATCGTAATTTGATGGTGGAGATTTTACGTATAGTACAAAACTGACCATACCTCAGGGACGATTTTGGCCATTAACTATTTTTTTTTCTTTCTTTTAGTTGGTTTTAATTGGTTTTGAATTTGCTGAAAAAACTTGCTTTTGGATTTTTAATTTTTAATTCTTTTGGTTTTGTTTATTTTATAATAATTATCGACAAGTTGTGGTTTTTTCATAAATCGGTGATAGGTTTATATTTTAGTGAGAGGGCCTAATTTTTTGGTCTCGTCCAAGGCCTAAATTTTTTACCATTATCGGAGCCGGCTCTAGATGAATTTGTGAATGAAAGAATGTGTGTATGCAACTAAAATTTCCCCATGCCGATGAGAAATTCCACCCCACTTGCCCCATGCCGGTCTTCGTGCTGGACCCGGGGTGGCCTGGGTAGCGTGAAGGCGCTGAACTCCTCATGCCCCTGCATCGTGCAACCGTAAGGCTAGATGGTGTGTAATAAAGTAACCATGCTAGTTGAGACGTCACGTAAACAAGAGGTTTTAACAAGTCATACCCTTAACGACCATGGTGTGGTTTAAAGCCTCATCAGTCTATTTTCACTCATTTTTTTTATTTTTTTTCTGTTTACTTAAAAATAATAAAAATCCTACAAAACATATATGTTAACCAAATCAAGTTTTTTAATAAAAAAAAATATAAACATGCCACCTAAACTAAAACTAGTTTTTGGACCCGTGCTTCGTTGCGGATTGGTGACAATCCACGATATTGAACTTGGTAGTGTACGAAGACGGGCAATAAGTTGCAAACAACCAAAGTTTTAATAGGCTTCCTATTACATGTTTTAGTAGGTTTAAATCCCACCAAATCGACCCATTACATTCTAGGAAAAATATTTTCGATCATCAAGTTCCTAGCCCGGCCCAAAAGAACTATCGATCCTCATCCAGTCCATTGATTCCAGCACTTGCTATTTGAGCATTTGAAGGAAAAGATCATGTTTTGGTCTTTATAAGCTGCCAACACTTGTCAAGCAGAATTTTCATTAACTAGTAGGAATCCAAAAAGTAAATTGAACTATACTGGAAGCATAATTATGATCTTAGATGCTTAGTTCATTAAATTTCTAATTCCTATACTAACATTTTCAAATATGAACGGTTCTGATTCCCTATTGGTTCATCAAAGATAATGAACAATTGCTACTTCTTAGTCATCCATTGCCAAATATAGGTGTTATCCAATATAACCAGCATTCATTCAACACGCAAAGCATAAAGTAGTCTGGAACCAAGGACCCTACTACTTTACCATTCTCACCAATCACACACACCCCATGAGATGGACCCTACCGTTTCCCCCTTTTCTTTCTTCTTCTTTCTTCGGCGACAGAAGTCGATATCCCCACCTTAGGCTTCAAGCCTAACAACCCGGGGTGGTGTAGCCAAACAGGCTACTTTGCCGATAACATGTAGCCGATCCCGTCCCGTCCTCCCTAAGGCTACCAAAGAAAACTCTCTTTCCACTAAATTTGTTCAAGTTGGATTGATGATGACTTCAGTTGCAGTGGTTGTTTCAACTGAAACATTACTTTAATTGGGAAAAGTATATTTTATGTTGGAAGTTTAGAAGGTGAATGGAGGTTTAAGTTAATGAAATTATAATTTAGTGAAATTATAATTATTGAAGAAAAACTCTTTAGTAGAGTTAATTTATTTATGACACTTGATTATAGTTTTAAGACTAAAATTAAGTGTATAACTCTTCATGTGCTGAATTGAAGAAAAAGTCTTAAGTAGAGTTAATTTATTTATGACACTTGATTATAGTTTTAAGACTAAAATTAAGTGTCTAATTATGTTAGACTCTTCATCCACCATTGCCTCTTGTATATATTAGAGACTTTTGTGTCATATTTGTAATACATGAGAAATATACACTAAGAAACTCTTGCAACACACATACACTAAGCATAGCAACCAAGTTTTGATTATTTTTCAGGCAAGTGGGATAGTCCGGCAGTGCACCATCACTGTTAAGAACCGGTGTACCCTGGGAACGAACCGCGAATCTGTTTAAAGGAATTATGTCAAACACAAGCCCGGTTCACGGTGATGATTTCATCTTCAAATTCAATGTATGTTTTTAAACATTTTAGCATATTTGTTACATAGATATGCAGATGTAGGTGTGTAAAAAGTTTATTACTAATGCTAATAACACATGGCAAATGTTAAGACTTAAGAGTGAATGTTGTTTACCATGGCAGCTTCTTTAAAAAGCTTGCATGACGTTACCTTGTTGTAATTTTTTTGTTAGACGTATGCTGAAGTAATTTCTAATTTAAAGTGAAATGGTATGAAGTTAACCTTTGAATTGTGTATTGCAAGGATGTCTCTTTCTTTTACATCATAGCATGTATTGATGATTGAGCCGGCCAAAAGGTAATGTCAGCTACGTTCTCCCTGTTTGTGGATAATCGAAATTGGTTAGACATTTTACATGTCTTGTGTTTTGATTTATGGTATAAAGATGTAGTTTCTTGGATTGTAACCTTCTTAAGCCTTTTTCCTCCTTTTGTTATTGTTTTATCGTTGTTGTTAACCCGACCGATATAATATGGGGTCTTAGGTTCATGATGAGAAACATGAGGTATACCTTTTACCTTTGGAATCCAAAAATCAAAGGCTCACACCAGAAACATTTCATTATATGCTGGTAAAGATATATATTTTGGCTAATTACATAGAAACATCTCCAAATCAAAGGTTCACATTAGAAGCATAGAACTGAAAACACATCTTGCAAGACTTTACATATGCTGGTCACTATTGTTTCCTTTTTTGTGTCACTAGCGTTTGGTTTGCTGCTGCAATTTGTGTGAACAAGTCAAAGTCCTAACCAAAACCAAAGAGACCAGGCAAGTGCTATTACATTGCAGAGTAAAATGCCTAGCTGATATATTGCTGATGTGAAACAGTAAGTTGCTATAATTTGAACTAGATGTTTCATTTGTTGTTTTTGACGGTGGTGTAATTGTGTTGCTTAGTGTTTGTTTTAAATGGATCAGGATAAAGTGGGGAAAGGTGTGTTTTCAAATGGAATCGAAGGGGCTGAATACTGCTCCTGTTATTGCTTTGAATATTTTTGATAATACATTACAATATTGGAGAGAAAAATAAATAGATGGTTGGTTTAACCATACAAGGAAACAAGAATAAAAGAAACAGGCTGTCACTCCTTGATTGAAGGATAACGGTTCTTAATGGCTGATTTTGTGGAACCTTAAAAGGGAAAAGATGTCCAAGCTGATCCTAAAGAATCTCATTTTCTAACACTCCCCCTTAAGTTGAGTAGTGGGGTTTCCAATACCCAACTTACTAAGACAATGATGAAAAAATTTCCCATTAACAGCCTTAGTTAGAACATCTGCTAGTTGGTCTCCTGATCGAATGAAAGGGAGTTTAATAATCCCTGTTTCGAGTTTCTCTTTGATGAAGTGCCTGTCAACTTCCACATGCTTTGTTCGATCGTGCTGGACTGGGTTTTCTGAGATTTGTATAGCTGCTTTGTTATCACACATTATTGTACTAGTCTCATGTTGAGGAAAACCAATCTCATTTAGGAGTTTGCGTATCCATAAAACTTCTGCTAAACCTCGTGCAATCCCTCGAAATTCTGCTTCTGCACTGGATAGGGCTACAACCTTTTGCTTTTTGCTTCTCTAAGTGACGAGATTCCCACCAACTAGAGTAAAATAGCCAGAGGTGGACCTTCGATCTCCTTTATCACCTGCCCAGTCTGCATCTGTATACGCCTGAACTTTAAGATGTTTGTTAGGTTGGAAGATAACCCCATATCCTACAGTACCCTTGAGGTATCTAATAATTCTCAATACTGCTTCCATGTGGTCAACTTGAGGTTGATGCATAAACTGGCTAACAACTCCGACTGCATACGCAATATCTGGGCGAGTGTGCGAAAGATATATAAGTTTACCCACTAGACGTTGGTATCTTTCTTTGTTGGCCAATTTTACTCCGTCTTCCATATAAAGTTTTTGGTTGGCTATCATCGGAGTGTCAGCTGGCTTGCAATCAATCATTCCCGTTTCAGCTAGGAGATCAAGGATGTACTTCTTTTGGCATATAAAGATCTCTTGCTTGGACCTTAAGACTTCAATTCCAAGGAAGTACTTTAGTCTCCCTAAGTCCTTCATTTCGAATTCCTTGAACAACATTACTTTTAACTTTGTCATCTCCTCTTCATCGTTTCCTGTAATTATCATATCGTCAACATATATAATCAAGCATGTTATAAGTTTACCTTTGCGTTTGAGGAACAAGGTATGATCGGAGTTGCTTTGTCGGAAACCGTAACCCTTCATTGCTAGGGTAAACCTGCCAAACCAAGCTCTAGGGGATTGTTTGAGCCCATAAAGGGTTTTCTTTAGTCGACATACTTCCTCATCCTTGAACTCTTTTGTGAACCCAGGAGGAGGTTCCATATACACTTCTTCTTTTAAGTCCCCGTGCAGGAAGGCATTCTTGACGTCAAATTGGTGAAGAGGCCATCCTTGATTTGCATCAATGGAGAAGAGGACGCGAATTGTATCAATTTTTGCTACTGGAGAGAAGGTTTCAGAGTAATCAATCCCGTATGTTTGAGTGTAGCCTTTCGCAACTAAACGGGCCTTATATCTTTCAATGGTTCCATCGGGTTTGTGTTTGATTGTGAAGACCCAACGACACCCTACGGGTTTCTTTCCCGACGGAAGAACACTCTTCTCCCATGTTTTATTCTTCATAAGGGCATCCATCTCTTCTTCCATTGCTTTCTTCCAGTTTTGTGACTTCAAGGCTTGTTCCATCGAGCTAGAATTTCTTCTTTATATAGGGATGTAGCAAAGGCTTGTGCTCCTTTGGAGATGTTGCCCATGGCCACGTTCGCCATGGGATACCTAGACGATTTTGGTTCTTTTTCTGGAGAATAGCGTTTTGGGGGAACACCTCTATTGGCTCTAGGTGGTAAAACATATCTTCCCACTGTTTCTTCCTCCACTGTTTCTTCTTGTATTAATTCTTCCTGCACATAATTTTCTACAGGTATCTCATTGTCATTAGATATATTATTTTGGGAATCATTAGAGGCATTATTATTGTGAAACTCTTGAGCGTCTATATTTTGAGGGTCACCTTGAGGGTTACCTTCAAAGGTCTGAGAGTCTCTTACCTCATTCACCAAGATAGGAGAATCTTGGTTAGTGGCACTGGGAGTTTTGTCGTTTTCTTGAGAGGTTAGTGACTCATCTTGGGTATTGGGAATGGCTTCTTGCGAGGGAGGAACCCATTGTAGCCAACTCAGGGTGTCAATATCTTTCTCCCCTTGACCACTGTGTTGGGCACTATAGAAAAATTCAGTTTTAAGGAAATTGTAGTCCATTGTGGTGTACATATGGCGTTTTTTTGGGTTATAACAACGGTATCCTTTTTGATTGATACCATACCCCACAAATACACACTTTTCTGCACATGGACCAAGTTTTCCTCGATCTGTTTTAGGTAGATGGACAAAGGCGGAACATCCAAATACTCGTGGTTCAAGTGTGAGAGTAGGCGGGAGTTTAGTAAAGTCAGACAAGGTTTTTAAGGGGGTTTTAAGGTCAAGGGCTTTGGTAGGAAGTCTGTTAATAAGATAAGTGGCAGTGGCTAGAGCTTCGGGCCAAAAAGATTTAGGAACCTGAGACTCTATTAGAAGAGCTCGAGTTATTTCTAAGAGAATACGATTTTTCCTTTCAACGGTCCCATTTTGTTCGGGAGTATGTGGGCAAGTGGTTTGGTGGATAATCCCTTTATTTTGACAAAAAACTTTCATTGAATCATTTACAAATTCTCCCCCATTATCGGATCGAAGGATTTGGATGTTGGTTTTAAATTGTGTTTGTATCATTGTATAAAATATGGAGAATTTATGAAATACTTCTGATTTGTTTTTTAAAAAATAAACCCATGTCATACGGGTACAATCATCAATAAAAAGAACAAAGTATCGAAAATTTTGTCCTCCAATAACCTCTGCGGGCCCCCAAACATCAGAATGGATAAGTGAAAAAGGAGAATCAACTTTGGTGTTATTAAGTTTATAAGTATGTCTATGACTTTTGGCCAAAACACAAGTCTCACAATTTAAAGGTTTATTTGAAGGAAATAATTTTGGAAATAAGAGATTTAAATAACCAATAGAAGGATGCCCTAATCTCCTATGCCACAACCAAGCTTCTCTATCCATGGTTCCGTGTGCAAGCATTACGTTCCCATGTTGAGTCACTTCATCCACATAGTACAATCCCCCACGTTCAGTGCCACGCCCAATAATCACTCCCGTCCTGATATCTTGAAGGATGCAAAACGTAGGGTGCATTATGACAGTACAATTCAATTCTTTTGTGACATGACTTATGGACAATAATTTATGTGATAGAGAAGGGACATAGAGACAGTTTGAGAGTTTTAAAGTTGGCGATATCTCAATTGTTCCTCCTCCTTTCACAGGAGCTTTCCCCCTATTAGCGGTATTAATATACTTAACCCTAGGCTTCGATTGTGACGTTATATCTGATATATCATATGTCATAGTATCAGTAGCACCACAATCAAATAACCAAGAGTTAGTAAAATTTTGAAAATTTTGGGCAATGTTGACTAACCCAAGGTTTCTGTTTGTTCTCCTTTGCCCCTTTTTCATATAAATTTTAGGAAAAACATTTAAGATATTTTTTTTCTCAAATAATTATTAGACATGGACTACCCCGTGTCAACATTTGGCTTATTATTATTTCTAGGAAAAAGTTGCAAAGGGTTTTCTTTAGTAAAATAATTATTTCCTTTAATCGAAGCAAACTGTTCAGAGCATGCCTCTTTTGTCAAACAATTATCATCTTTTATTGAAGCATAATAAAGAAGGCTCTTTGTCATCACTTTGGATATATCATATTCAAAGAGACTAAAGTCAAGAGAAGAGGGGTCTGAGAATATCTCAAACCCAGTACCTCCTTTGTTTACTTCTGCTTCGCCGCTGGTGGAGATAAAGCCTCCAAAGCCGCCGGCGGTACTCATCTGTCCGTCGCCTCCATAGTTGGTCTTTTCTGACTTTCCGATGGTAGCGACCGCTTTACCCCTTTTCTTGCTCCCTCGTTTGTGACCGTCGATCCACCATTCTGGATAGCCGACGAGTTGAAAACATTGGTTCTTGGTATGTCTAGTCATACCACAATGCTCGCATTTTAGCTTTGTCTTATCAACTCGGGAAGATGAACCAAGGTTAGTATTTTTTTTCTTTGATCGCTCTTTTGTCGACCCTTTTGACAGTAAGCCTAGGCCTTTGGATTCATGTGACATGGTGTTTTGTTTTTTTTATTTGTGGGTGAAAGGTTTGAATTGGTAGATGATGAGCAGGTTAATCCTAAGATCGACACTGCTCTGATACCATGTTTTCAAATGGAATCGAAGGGGCTGAATACTGCTCCTGTTATTGCTTTGAATATTTTTGATAATACATTACAATATTGGAGAGAAAAATAAATAGATGGTTGGTTTAACCATACAAGGAAACAAGAATAAAAGAAACAGGCTGTCACTCCTTGATTGAAGGATAACGGTTCTTAATGGCTGATTTTGTGGAACCTTAAAAGGGAAAAGATGTCCAAGCTGATCCTAAAGAATCTCATTTTCTAACAAGGTGGTCGAAATGGAAGCTATGGTTGAGTTACTTCGACGCAGTTTGTTGGGGGTGGAAGAGACTACCAGGGAGCCAGATCCGATGGCCTGGATGATTTGCTTTCCGCTACCGTTGTTACCGTTGTTCTGTTGTTAACATTGATAGACACTTAATTGATTATCTATTTTTTTTTTTGAAAATTAACTTTCATTAAACCACCAAACAAGGATAAGCTATCACCAAGTCGGAGATAGCAAGCCGAAAACCACAACATACAATCCAATTACATTAAATCAAAATTACACCACCTTTTCCCAATCAACTACCCCTTCCTTAAATCTGTGTTTATACCATAAATACCCCAAAGTCTTCATATCCGCGATCATTTCCACCACATTTGTCTCCTTGTTCGAGAAAATTTTTTCATTCCTTGCCTTCCATAAACGCCAACACGCAATGATAATAACCCCGTGGAGGACTGCCTTCTTATTCCCCGAAGCTCTACAAAGATTATGCATATTAACCAAATCATTGACATGAAACGCATATATATCCGGAATTCGACACCACCTGGATATCCCATTCCAAACACCCGCTGAAATACCACATCCTGTAAGAATATGCTCAATCGTTTCCTCCTTGCTTTCGCACCAAACACAAAAATGATTATCCACCTGGATGTTTCGTCTTAACAACGCCGCCATCTTAGTAGGCAACCTATCCAAGAAAGCTCGCCACATAAAAATATTTCACTTAATCGGAACCCACTTCCTCCACATGAAAGCAAACCGTGTGTTATTCGTACACGGACCTCCCATCCATATTTTTAAAGAAGCCACACTAAAACCAATTGTCCTACCATCCCTCCACTCCCAAGAATCCATCCTATTCTCCAAATAAACATCATGTAACAACAGTTCAAGAGATTGTTTACTGCTAACCTCCTTGTCATGCATTGGGAGCCGGTTCCACTCCCACTTTATGGACTGAGTATTACCAAAGAGACGAACCCAGCACACTGTAACCCTTTTAATTTTTTCCAAAGAAAATAATGTAGGAAATCTATCCTTTAACGGTTCCGTACCCAACCACGTATCTAACCAAAACCGAATACGCTCCCCATTCCCTAATTTGCCGCAAATCAAAGTATTAAACCCAGCACCTTCTACCTTGAACTTATTAAAGAAAGACACCAAATTCTTCCACACTCCGGAAAAAGAATTATTAACCGGTGCAACTCCCCAGCTACGACTAGACCCATGAATCGAAACCACCACTTTTCTCCACATCGCTTGATATTCGTTATAGTACCTCCATAACCATTTATCAATCAAGGCATTATTGCACACCTCTAATCTAGCTATACCCAACCCTGCATCAACAATTGGCTTGGTAACCACCTCTCACGACACCCAACTCATTTTCCTAACTTCATCCGAACCTCCCCACAAAAAAAGCGTCTAATAAGACCTTCCAACACACTAATAATCTTCATAGGCGCCTTAAATAACGAGAAATAATACGTAGGCAAGCTATCTAGAACCGATTTAATCAAAGTAAACCGGCCACCAATAGATAAGCTATTCGCTTTCCACTTTGATAACCTCCTCTTAAACGTATTCACCATCGGGTCCCAATTCGCCATTCTATTCATGTTCACTCCTACCTAGATACCCAAATAAAGAAACGGAATAGAACCTGCTTTACACCCTAAACCTTCGGCTTTTGACTTCAGCTCGTCATGGTCAACACCTACCCCGAACAAGACCGACTTATGCAAATTAATCTTAAGACCGGAACATAAAAAGAATATCCTAAGAATCCTTTTCATATTCACAAAACTAAAATTCGACCACTCCCCCATCAACATTGCCTCATCTGCATATAACAAATGGGTTAATGTCGGACCGTCATTAGGAAGCCGAACCCCATCGAAAGCCTCAATGTCACTCGCCTTATTCATCAAACCAGAAAACGCCTCCATCAAAATAATGAAAACAAAAGGAGAGATGGGATCGCCCTGACGAATGCCTTTTTGACAACCAAACTCAAAAGTTAACGACCCGTTCACCAGCACTGAAGATCTAGCCGAAACCAAAATGCCATGAATCCACTCACGCCATTTCAAAGGAAAGTCCATTTGTTCTAGAACAAACAATAAAAAGTTCCAGTTAACATTATCGTACGCTTTGTCGAAATCAATCTTAAACAATAACATTTTTTTCCACTTTTTTTCGCCCACGTAAGCACCTCATTCGCCATCAACGGACCATTTAAAATATATCTACCCATCAAAAACGCGGATTGGGTTTCTGAAACAATTTTGCACATCACCATCTTTAGACGATTCACCAACACCTTCGAGACCACCTTACTACTGATACCTATAAGATTAATCGGTCTAAAATCCCATAATTCAACCGGGTCACCCACCTTTGGAATCAAAGTGATAAAAGACGACCCAACCCCCAGACTGAACATTGCATGCAAGTTATCACCTGATGTAGCTAATTTACGGACGCCTTTTTAATGTTGCAACTTTTAAGGCTGAATGGAACCAAATTTTCAGTCACGCGACGGTTAACGCACTAGTTTAGTAAAGTTTATAAAACCACGTCTCACGTCTTCCATACAATTATATTAATTTAGGTTAATTTAAATTCGTTTAGTATTATTTACTAATCCAACTAATAACATATGTTATATAACACAAAAACCACCGCTTTAGCACCTTTTCCCTTAGATGTTAAAACAGAAATTACAACATCCTCAACAAACAAAACATGTTTGAAGAATTAACAAAATACACCCTACATCCCTACTCTAGATTTAAATTAAAAACAAAAAAAAACACTTAGCCTATTAAACTTGATACTTGACCAAAACCAACACTAAGATGACAATGAGTGCCACACCCCATGGTCAGGGCCGGCTTTGGGGTAAGTCAAATGAAGCTAGGGCTTTAGGCCCCAAAATTTGAAGGGCCTCCGATCATCGGCGGAAGCAGAGGAGTCCGACACTCCGGCCGGCTACGTTTTCTTCTCCGGAGAGCCAATGACCGGTTTCTTGGTGTGTTATTTAGTGTTTCACCCTTTAACATGTCAGTAAACCAGATAAAATAAACGATAAAAGCTAGCAAAGTTTAGATCTGAGTTTTTTCTTTTTCTGTGAGGCCCCCGGTAGTTAAGCTAAGAAGATGAATTGCAGAGTAAAATAAAGAAACATAAAGAGCAAACTCAAAAATAAATTAATATTTTACTAGTTACTTTTTTGTTCTCCCGATGCAGTATTTGAATATAAATATAGAGGAGTTTCTTTTTTGTCTTTTCGAAGTTTTTGCTTTTTGTTTACATTAACATTTTTTTTATCGGCGTTTACATTAACATTTTAGTAAAGGTTTCTATTTTGTTTAATTTTTTATTTCAACTGCATTAGTTTGTTTATATAAATTTTAATAATCTGCTACAAGTTATTTAGTTATATTAGAACTATATGTTTATGTGTGTATTGATAAAAATAGGGCAGAGAAAAATAGTATACCTTAAGTTATTCACTTTAGATATTAACGTTGAAATAAGAATAGTATATTAATGAAAATTTTAATCATAACTTCTTTTTGTTTTGTGTTGATATGTTATTTAGAGAAGTGTAATTGTAAATAAAAAAAAAATGCAACACTCCATAAAAAATATAGTAAAAAGGCCTCCATTTCATTGTTCGCTTTAGGCCCCGATAAACGTTGAGCCGGCCCTGCCCATGGTGAACATCCATCTTGCTTTCCGGACTCTACTGGCCAACCCACGGCTTGGACCGCATTCCACACTCGATTCTTCATCGTGACGTACGTTACGAGGACCAAAACGAGTGGCAACAAGTACAACAAAAACTTGAGGCCCGTCTGCTCCTTTTCGATATGAGCCTTGGACTCGGAATGATCACTAGACATAGACATTAAAAATATGACCACACCCAAAAAGGCTAGCAGTTGCATGGGTGGTGTGGATATAGACCCAAGGGTCTGGTCAACCCAGCTTTGCTCTGACCTTCCTTCTCTTGTGAACCAACCCATATCTTTTTATGAATGTGTGTGTGTTTTTTATGTGTAAGTTTTGTGTTGGTTCGGTGTGGGTGGTGTGTGGATATATATCTTATCGTGAGGGTATGGATTGTAGTGAGAACCGACATCTTTTGTATTTTTTAATTATCCTATCGATTCCAGTAGTTTCTGATTGGGTACGAGTTAGGTTGACAGGTTTTTTATAAAATCTTGTCCCTTGAATAATATCAAAATATTTCGGGCATGTTTGGATAAACTTATTTGAGACTAAAATTACTTTTGGTTAAAATGACTTATTAACTTATGATTTTTTAAAAACTTTTAAAAAGAGAGTTTTTAGAAAAGTGTTTGGATTAGCTTATGTGGTGGGGAAAAACAATAAGTTGATAAGTTATTTTGTAAAAAAAGTGTTTGGTTTAACTTATTTAGGTAAAATGACCAAAAAGGATATAAGGAGTGTAGGTATAAGGATATAAGAATGACATGTATTTAAATATTCATCAACAAGTTATAAGGAGGTTCAAAAAGTCGCACATTCCTTATTTTTCCAAAATAACTTATTATAGGCAAAGGAAACGTTAAAATATTAGGTCCTTTTTATTTGCCAAACATTTTTTTTTTAACTTATTAACTTTTTAAAAACGTAATAAGTTATAGAGGAAAGATCCGGTACAAATAGCTTTTTTGGTAAGAACTGTGAGAATCAAAGGAGGGTATTTTTTAAAAAAAAAAATTTTAAAATTTTTTTTCCCCATATTGTTAAACATGTATTATAGTATTGAAAACTAAAAAAAAAAAAAAAAAATTTGGTGTAGAGTAATTACGTGTAGAGTAATTACATAATTACTCTAGTGTAAACTAATGTATTTACCTTAATGACGTAATTACACTAAAAAAAAATTTTTTTAAAAATTTTTTTTTTGTATTATTCATCTAGAAAGAATGTTTAAGCACATGGGAAAAAAAAAATTCTAAAAAAAAAATAAATTTTTTTTACCCCCTTTGATTCTCACAGTTCTTACAAAAAAACTATATGTATTTGATCTTTACTCTAAGTTATAAGGAGGTGGAAATAAGGAGAGCCAAACATGCTCTTCAAAATGATAGTCAAAAACTCGAATGAATATCCAAATTAATATTTCATTTCTAAAAAGATGGTTCAAATCTTTTTACCGTAAGTTAGGATACATAAAATAAAATGAGAAATAATTCTAAGGAAGCTACGGTGATTATCTAAGCAACCGGACTAACCTACTCATTCTCTATGTCAATTCCTCACATTTTATACAAGTGAGAAAGAAGAAAAATAACAAAAGAATAAGAAGAAAAATGGGGAATTGGATTTTAAACTTTGCTTTGTTGACTGACAATAATTTGTACTTAAAAAATTCCCAATAACAGTTCCAACTTTCAAAGTATTGACCGCCAATGAACTACTGTTAACTGAAAACTAACCCATTTTTCAAAAATTAAAGAGTTTGAAAGGTAAAAAGTTCGTTGTTAGCTAATACGTTGGAAGTTATGACTGTTGTGGAGAATTTCTTAAATACAGATTATTGTCATTAACGAGGCAATGTATGGATTACTATAATCCAATTCCTCAAAAAAAAAATAAAGAGTTTGTCATTTATTTGAAAAGGAGATATAAAGAATGAGGTGTTGGATGTCTTAAAACATTTTGAATGCTCTTGCACCCAACAATATGTTTTAACATTTAATTATATTCTAGTTAATTAATCTTGTTGGTTAAAAGTTAAATTGTTGTTCGTAATGAAATGAATCAAGATCGATTTTGTGCGGTATTTAAAACTCAAACTCAAGTTTGTTAAGCTTTAATTTTATGAGTTTGTTCAGCTATAATTTTATTTAGAGCTAGTTTAAACTCGATTTAATATTTTTTTTAACAACAAACTGCATTATAATAGTGTGAAGGAACGGCCTAGCAATGTGCTAGAGTACGGATTACACAAAGTACATATACATTAGCCCATAGCCCAAAATTAAATCTACAGTGCATGTACCAATCTAATAAAATTTATCAGAAAATGTATTCGAAACATAGTACATTTTTGTATTGCAACAGTATCGGTATTTTTGCAACTGTATTCGTATATATTGTTTTAAATCGAAACAAAACACGAATGTATTTTTGTGATTACATTTGACAACATTGCATAATTAAAACATTGTAAATAAACTTTTATTTGTTATTATAAACTATGTCGATACGGTATTAGTAACATAACGAACTAAATCAAAACCAACTTAACATAAGTACCAGTATTAGTGTTATTGCAACTGATATCGTTATTTGTTTTTATGGTTTTTGTAATGCATGTAACGTTTAACAAACCGAATCGATACCTTCAAGCAACGTCGGTAATGGCATTGATATTTATTTTTATGCTTTTTATTTCGATATTGTCTCACTATCCGTAACGAAGTAGTATCGCGGATGTTTTTAACATTTTGTTTTGAATCTATTACCGAATTTCCGTCACATTACGCGAAGAACCCTATCAGTTTTTTTAACGACAAATAATACATTTACTCTACTTTACACCGATAATTTTAAATTATAGCATTACTTAAGTATGAATCTAGAGTCCCTCCTTAAAAAGCATATGCTTCTACCAAATAAACTAGCACACGTTGTCACGTTTCACATGAATCCCACCGGTTAATAACAAAAATTGATTTGCATTGTATGATAAGACCACCCGTAGTGGTGTGTTAATATGGCGTGAAAGGGCTAATGCGCGCCCTCGACGCCCCCACATCGGGTCGGTGGACGCTAAACCTCACCAAATTCTTATGGCGTGAAAGATTTCACGTTGTTGCCTTCCTTCTCTCGGCCAACGGTTATATTATTGACCGTTTAAAAAAACAATTTCTTAAACCAAATTTTCACGTATTTAAACCTTACCTCACCTCACCTCACCTCATTTTTATGCATCATCTTTATACATTCTCCTACTTTTTTATAAATTCTCCTGTACTTTTAAAAAAATTTATTATCATGAATCCATTCTGCCCTCCTTTCGGTGTTCCATTTCACCCAACCAACCCAAACACGTATCACCCAAGCACCACCTAACCGCTACCAACTTTTAACTATCAAGAAGCACACGAAAGGGGGGAAGGGCGGAGTCGTCTTCGATGGGTGGCAGGTTGAAAGAAAAGTCCGAAGAGATGAATCGACGTTTTCAAGATATACGAGACCTTGGAACTAGGCGTTTGGAGACTATGCAAGAGAGAGCCGCCGAAATCAAGAAGTTCGTCGCGATCCAATAGACGCGTCAAATGGATAAAGACATCGAGTTTTTGTCTAAATCGGCCCACAACCTCACATGCGAAGCGTTAATATTATTTCAAATTCTTACGCAACAAATCCGTGCTAAATACGAACTTTAGATTGTTCGTCTTTTTTTTAGTATGTTCGTATGTTTTGTTTAATGAAATATTATTTGTTTTAAATTTAAAAAAACAATAATTATTGGGTAATGATTAGAAAGGGTTTGAAACCACTACACCCTTGTAAAATTCAAGCCTTTTCTCATCCCTTATGAGACCCACAACACTTGTAAACAAATGTCTAAGACAATATGTAATGGTTGGTGAAAGGGGCGTTAAAGCCCAATTTTGGCGCCCAATTCGCTAGCAAACACCCCCCCCCCGGTTAAATGAGCGTTAATGCATTCCACGCGAAACATTTCGCGGAGGGTGGGAGTTGGATGGGCTAATCATCTTCTTCCACTTCATTTTTCTTTTTTTAATTCAAATTTAATATCATTATATACACACATTCACATCACACCACATCACTACACCCCTTATAAATTTCAAGCCCCTTTCACTCACCAAGTGACCCCACCTGTTAAAAAATACCCCATTTCATCCACCAAATTTCACCTATCACTACATATGGTCTAAGAAACGGGCTCCAAATTTAACCCCGGTTACACCTATGGTCTAAAAAAATATGGAGAACAGAACAAGGAGAACAGAACCAAGGAGAACACGAGATTCCCGGATGGCGAAGAAAAAGACTCGGTGGCATGAAGACAAATGAAAATGGTACGTTAAACTAAACATACGTAGTCAGTCCTTTGCATGGATGCCACCTGTCGAAAACCCAATTTCACCCTTCTCAACTACATAATTATAAATTAAAACATTTGTCTTCTGAGAGCACTCACATATGGTCTACTGAATTGATGTGAGTGTTTGGTTCGAATTATATGGGTCGGTGTAGGTGGAGGAAAGAGAAAATATTTGGTGAAAGCACTATGTATTTTTATATTTTGGGGGACACTGTTCACCCCTATTTACATTTTAATATTTTTCTAAGTGGTTTTGAGTAAGCAGAAAGAAAATATAATGATGAAAGTATAAAAAATATTATTTATTTAAAAATGAGAGAATTTTGAGGTAAAATAGTGATTTTTAGTGTAATTTGATGGAGCAGATTTGATTGGTCTTAGAGCATTCACAACCCATCCACCAAATGTTTGTGTGTGTATCCCTCGTATTTTAAAAAGTGATTTTGAGGGGTTGTGAGTAGAAGAGAAAAAAAATGTTACTGTTCATCTGTATATTTGGGGGGACACTGTCCCCCCTATTTATTTTTTAATGGTTTTGAAAGTGGTTGTGAGTGGAGGGGAAAGAAAAGGTAATAATCTGTTAATAATATATATAAAAGAATTGAATTTTGCTGACGTGGTGTTTAATGGTGGACTCAACCCCCCCCCCCCCCCCCCGCTGAGTGTGCCACATGGCATTATGTGAAGTTTTATTTTATTTTATTTTTTTTCGTTTTTTTAATCTATAATAATAAAACTACTTCCTCGCATCCCAAACCCTAAAAACAACCCTCACAGCACCGCACCGCTTCCTCCTCTCTCTGAGTTTTGAGTACTACGGCAAACGAAAATTAGGGTTACATCCGCCATCCACAGGTTACCCAACCTCAAAGACATAAGGGGCTTCAACCCAATAAATCCTAACATATATCAACAACTAATCGAAACCCTAGAAAACCAATCACCAATCAAGTTATCTTCAACAATCAACAGATTCAATGACTCAATCAGATGGCTAATGATGAGACATGGAAGAAGAAGAGACTGGTGGTGGAGTCACTAGGATGGTTAACCAGATCTCGCTATGTCCCAAGATTTAAGAGGGAAGAACATAACAGTCTCTCAATTCACGCCTTCTCTCTAAAACCCTTTAATCTTCAATCTTCGTGTCTACTATTGTCTATTAATCTTTCATCGTCTCTGAATCTTTAATCTTCAATCACTGAATCTTGAATCGCTCATTGATCCTTTTGTGTGGACTAAAGGTGATGATTTTTTTATGGTATTTGTTATGTTTTGGTATAAGTTTTGAAGGGTGTATGATCTTTTTGGCTATATTTGATTAAGAGTTGCAGAAATTTGTGATTTTTTGCCTTTGCTGACTGTTTTCTGATCGGTCACTGTTAGTTGACTCATGAGCCAGAATTTTGATTTTTCTTTTTATATTTTTTTGTGCAATTTTTATGTTCTTGGTATAAGTTTTGATGGGTATATATGTGATCTTTGTGACTATATTTGATTACTGGATTATCGTAGTCATGCTTAGGAGATATGATTTGAGACTATATTTGATCAAGAATTGCAGAAAGTTTATGTAATTGGATTATTGCATATGATACAGTCATGTTGACTCATTAGCCAGTAATTTGATTGTTAGCTATAAATATATTACTATATTAGTGAGGATTTATTATAATTATGTCCGTGAAATACGTAGGAGATATGATTTGATTAGGTTTACTTATTGATTTCATCCTTAGATGCATGTTAATATTCTTATTTTTGTTTACATGAATATGTTGTACATAAACTATCACGGCTTCGTATTGTAGGAGCTGCATAGTTATCTGACTATTAGTACCTCAACCGCTATCATAATTTACAAAAGTTCTATTGAGGACACCGCACGTTTGGACTTTAACATCAGGTATGCTTCATATCATGATATTCATGATTACTATAATTGGAATCAATGTCATTTTGTTTGCTTTTGTTGCTAGATAACATTTGTTTGTTGAAAATTTTATGCAGTTTCCCAATATTATCATGTGAATTTGCATCCGTGTATGTGAGCGATGTGTTAGGAACAGTGAGTTCAATTATCTTAACTTTTTTTCTTGGCTGCTATTTTTACTGCGAGTTACATGTCATATTGTATATCAAGACCATCAATTAGTAAAAAAGCATTCATTGTGAAACAATACTTAACAATGGTTTTAATCACTCTCTTTTAGTCTTTGATATATTTTCCTAAGCAACTCTCCTAAAATAACTTTCATGATTTGATCATCTGCAGAAAAGGTTAAACATAACAAAAACAGTTCGCTAAGTATTTCAATCAATCGGCATTTTCAAACTAATGGCCATGAGTTTCATGTTGTACCACTTACGCATGTTAAGCATGATGAGAAGGTTGATGATACATATGGTGAAGGATATGTAACACTTAATTCGCGTAATTTTGATTAAGTCACTCATGAGTAAGTGAAGTAACATATCCCTAACCCAACCATTTCTCACTCTTGATAAAATCCCTTACCGAATTATGAATTGATGTTTAGAATTATGTTTTGGTAAATTGTAGACATCCGCTTGTGGTTGTAAAATTTTTTTGCCCCCTGGTGCCACTGGAGCAACCTTCTGGTATGTTTAATTATCCTTAATAGCCATTGTTGGAAGGTCGTTTATTTTTCTACAGATGAAATACTTATTAGGATAATCTTCTGCCCATCTTTGTTGGTGTCACACTTCAAATGGCCTGTTAATTATGTTATTAAGTTTCTCAAGTCTGATTTGCATATACATGTATCGATGCGTTTAATATGAAAGAACTCTTCTATGACATGTATTAAGAAAATAAGAACAGAAAATTATACAATACAAGTTCTCCAGACATAAATCTGGACGCTTAAAACCAAACAGAAAGGATATTTATTATCACTTTGTGCACACTTTTAAGAGTGTATCTGTTGAATAATTATAGACTTAATACCCATAATGATCCTGAATCTTCAAATATGACTATAATAATTGATTTTTTTTTCTGCTGTGCACATCACAGTTGCTGAGGTCGGTGTCGTCCTCCACTTTTCGGATTTTGATTGAAGGTATGGTCTTCTTCCTTATACTGACTGATTTTTGTTGGATACCGCACACATACATCATCACTTTGTTTGGATTTTGCCGCTACGACTCTTTGGATTTCACAAAAAAGCGTCATATGGTTGAATGAAGTTTTTGATTATAACTCGTGGGAATTCACACCTATAATCCTTATTTCCGCATCTGCTTAAAATGACATATATCAGCAAAAAAGGGCTCTGAATTTAGTTGGAATTACATAGCAGGAACATGGAATTGATTTACATCGTTCTTCTTCATTCGATCGCAACATGTACCATCAATCTTCAACGCTTATTTACCCACACACTCAATAACCAAAAAACATTTGATTCAATCCTATTCTTTACCTCATATCTCTTCCACTGATACGAATCAAGGTTTCAATCGGTAAAAAACAAAACGCGGCAGAGGAATATTAATCTCAGGTGACCTGAAAATCAATCAAACAATCTCTCTTCGTTGACGGCGGTTTGTTATCCAATTGGTCTCCAGTTACCGATTCCCCTCCTTCTAAAGGTAAATAAATTCATCGCTTTACTATTGTGACACCCCGCATTTTCAAGTTCTTACTTTCACTAAACTCTAGTTAACTTTATTTACATTTACAGCATGTTACTTAACTAGGGTTAGCTAGATGAGTCACATGTTGCACAGTTATAGGATAATAACTGCATGAAGTGGTAATTAATTCGGGGAATTACCAAACTACGTACACGAATATCAAACCCCGGACGTTGGCGAATTGAGAAATTAGATAATTGTGGATTAATTGATTGATATTGATTGCAATTACGTGTTTATGTGAATCTATGTGTAAACTGTATGAGATTACGTGAATATAAACTAAACGCACTATTAAAAACCGTAACCGAGGAGCCATTAGGATGGTTGGGGTCTAAATACATGGGATTATGCTTGGTATGGCCCAAAATAACGAAAACATCGAAGAAAATAGGCTATACAATGAACTGGGCCGCCCGAAACGGATAAATCCATTCCGAACGGCCGTTCAGAAAACCTGAACGGGCGTTCGGCGTGTGCTGCACGTCTAAACCGACTTTAACCTCTTATTTAATCAATCTTAGGCCCCAAGTACCTCATAACCTTAAACCTAATCGTCCCTAACAACCCTCATATGAAAAATACATCCCCTAACCCCTGCTAAAGCTCAAGAACATCATTCGGGAGGCGTAGAAGGTCTTCTGTTGGTGATCTTGAAGTGCTTTCGGTATAACATTCAGTCTCTTATGTTTCAATCTTTTTTAATATGTTTTTAAACATCATAACAAAGTTTGTCCGGGTCTGAAACGTTTCATAAAGATTAAAACTTGATTTTTATAAAGGTTTAATGGGTTAAACATGATATTATGTGATGGTTATTGTATGTATTGCATGATATTGCATGTTCTTGATGTTTTAGACTTTTAGGGTTTATGATTGATGATGTTTAACATGAATCTTGTAAGATTTTGACCAGGTTATGTCTTATTGATGTTATATGATGATTGTTGGGTGTTATTGATCGATTATATGCGTAGATGATTGATTATAACTAGGGTTTATGCATGTTTAAAATCTGGACAGATTGTTTAGGCCAACATGCAGATTCTGTAACGTGGCATTAAAGTGTTTGTTTTGATGATTTCTTTGCATGAACATGTTTTACAAGGTCTTAGATTTTCATAATGGGAAAAATCATCTGACTTAAACGTTGTTTGATATGGTTTTGGAATTTTCTTTGATTTAAAGTCTAATCAGATTTTCGGATTAATATTTTGGGTCAAACGACCATAACTTGAGTTATACAAACTGTTAGGTTATTAAATTTGGACAGTAGGTCGACATCGGAGAAACTTGTCTTTTCCAGGAGGATTCATCCCGTTTGGATGAATACACAATTTTTGGAAAATTTTCTAGTAAACTGATCTGACAAGAGTGTTTTCTGGACCTAGCTGTATTGTATGATTTTTCATAATTTTTGTGTATGGTTTTATCATGAAACAAAAATATGGACATGACGTATGGACTTCCAGGAATGTGCAGTAAAAATTTGGAAGTCTAATTCATAGTTTAAGTATGTTTAGTAAAATCGTCTTTACAGCGCATAATCTGTCCTAAAAACGCAGATTATGTTATGTACGCTTATGTGCCTAATTGGAGTCTTGTATGACTAGATATTGACGTGAAATTGTATGAACACTTATATGAGACGTATTTGATGTGTATGAGTGATGTTAATCATAACGTTCACCAACGAGTTCGTAGGGTCTACTTGTGCATTTACAAACACTAGGTGTTACTTATACGTAAACGCATTTTAAAACGTCTTGGACAAACGGGTTATATGGTGTATTGGTTATAAACATATACTCACTTAATGATACGTATAATAGGGAGTCGGTAGCACGTCCTTATTTGTGAAGTTTGGATTTTTAGCTTGCAACCTAAGGTGAGTTTCACTACTCTTTTCTCAAAGTCATGCGTCTCGGGTTTGAGACAAAACGTATAACTTTTCTAGTCCAGGTTTGGGACTACTTTTACATCGCGGGTTTTGGGGTGCTATGACTCCTTGTGTGGGTCGAGTTTTGACTCCTTGTGTGGGTCTGGTTTTGCTAGTTCGCAAACTTTGTCCTTGATGAACTAAACCAACACTATCATTGTAAGTCCTTTACATACCGAATGAGTTGCCGGGTTATGGCAAGCGGGTTGCTAGTTGATAGCGCTATTAGGTTTGACAAACCTCACACCGGCTCAGGGAAGTGCGGGAGTGAACTGTGACTTAACATATTATCATGGTTGATAGGCGATGATGCAAGGCAATCTTCTCACATTTATGACAACACGTACATTAGCAGTTCGGTATATTTGTGTTTAGTTATCATGAATGGGTTAGCTACCCTTGGCATGCGATGAACTAGTGGCTATTGGTTTGAAACTTAAACAACTACTTTACTTACTTTGTGAACTCACCAACTTAATGTCGACACACGATAGCATGCTTTTGCAGGTCGCTAGAGTCGGAGCACGAGTAGGTCATGCATCATATGTGTCATGGGATTAGGAACACTTTAAACTACTTTTGTCATTTACTTATGTTTGGTTTTGGGCGCGTTGTTTTGTGCAAACAATTTATTTAACTGCTTTTGATTTCGCTTCCGCAATTACTTTATGTTTTGGTTAACTTTTAAACTTGGTTTTTGATAACGAACTAAATGGTTTGGGCATTTAGAGTTGTTCATGTGACTTATGGCTATGAGATCCTGGTGTGTCACGCGCTTCGCGGTAAAACCCCGCAAGTGGAAATTTGAGGGTGTGACAGATTGGTATCAGAGCCATTGGTTATAGTGAACTAGGATTTGCATTCTAGTCTATAATCATCATAGCATAAGTACTACACTAGTTACACTCACATCTATAGTGCACAACTGCTTATCTTCTTGAATACGTATACTGATATAACGTATTGCAAGAAACCATGTCGAACCCTATTCATAGTCTGTATTCTTATCATGCTAACGAGGGGCAGCAAGCTCCATCCCAGGATCCTTATCGACAGCAAGCTCCATCATAGGATCCAAATTGGGATACTAACCGTTGGGTTTGGTTTCCCAACATTTTGCACTCTTGGGTTGTAGGATATGGAGTGCCAGATAGGGTACCTCCAATGCTTGACTCATGGGAGAGATCACAAGCAGCTATAGTGAGATGATGAATTTGCAGCCTGGTGGTTTAACCTCACAACATATTGCTAGACAGTAACTTCAATGCCAAACCATGTGATTTCAATTTGTCAAAGGTCATCGACAGAGATGAAACCCAGGTTATGACTGTGATAAGAGGAACACGGGGATATGTGGCACCAGAATGGTTTTTACTTTTAGAGATTTTGTGTGGAAGGAAGAATTTTAACATATCTGAGCCTCAAGAAAGTTGTGTCTTGCTTGATGTACTTCAAAAATGTTGGGAACAAGGGACTCTTCAAGATATGGTTGACAAGTACAGTGAGGATATGCAGATACACGGTTTAGAAGTTGTCGAGATGATAAAATTAGTTACACGGTGCTTACAGTACGATTTTACGAATAGGCCTTCAATGTCAACGCTGGTTAAGGTATTAGAAGGCGTAAATGAAGTCGAATCTAGGTTGGATTACAACTTCCCAGATCTTAATTGATGGATTCTGTTACGTCTGGTCCTAGGTACGTATGTAAGTAACCATGAGGTTCTTGTGGATGACATTTTTGCATATTGAGTAGCATCAGTTTCGTTTGAAATGTTCATTTCTATTTTTTAAGTGTAATAATTTATTTTGCTAAAATGATGTTTAAGTTGATATGAATGTGAAGTTTCGCACATAATTTATTACATAATGAGATTATAGAATTTGGTAAAAAGGAAACAAACCATTATTAAATTTTTGATGAGACCGAATATTTTGTTAGATATAAGGGTACAGGGCGCTCACCGTGAAAGCCCCCGGTACTTTACGGTAACCCCACTGCTACAATGGACGGGAACACGACCACTAGTGATGCTGGTAGCGAATCCATGAACAAAAATCATGTGTTTGAGCACAGTTTCAAAACTGTGTAAATTTGAAGTTCAAATTTAATTTTTCTAAAACCTCAAGCTGATGACTGAATACATGGAAGAAATCGTCATATTTTTTTGTGTTGTCGTTTAACTTTGGACTAACACATTGAGATTTGAGTTTGGTCGGAGTTTTTATGCCCTTAACTTTAATTTATAGTTTAATATTAATTATTAAGAAAGTTTAGTTTTTTATGACATGGGTTTGAGTTAATACTATCGCTATATATTAATTCATTAGCCTATCGCTATATATTACTTCATTAGTGACATGCAGTTATTAAGAGATTTTGTGGTTACTTAACTTGAATCATTTGCAATAGGTTATCACGTCATATTAGTTTTTTCAACTACGGAACCCTCCTGGGGTAATCAGCTAGTAAAAGTATAAAAAATATTATTTAATTGAAAAGTAGAGAGAAAATATAGTGATTTTTAGTGTAATTGATTTAGTGTAATTTAATGGATAAGGATAGAGGATGGAATGTGAATGCTTTTACACGTAAATCATTTAGAGAACTGAAGAAAAACGTTATATGAAAAAAAAAAAAAAGAAGAAGAAGATAGTCTGGTGCTGTTGGTACTTGGTAGTTTTGACTTTGGAGCTTGCATAACGTGTTTTTTGGACTACACTGGTTAATATATGTTAGCAAATTAAAAGAAAAATAGTTCTATATTTTTATCCGACTGACATGTGTATTTGATAACTGAACATACTCGTACTTGTTTGATGCTCGTATCGACTTTTTACATATGTGGTACTCGTATCAATATTACCTATTTCATACCCGTACCAATTTACCTATTTGTTATCCATATGGTGCTCAAAAACTAAAAGTAAAAACAAAGTGGATGTCGTAATGTACCAATATATTTGGCATGACATTCAGCAACCAGTTTTGTTCAAATTCAGTACCAGTATACTTGGTACAGATGCAGTACTATATCATTTCCATCTGTACTTGACAAAACATTTAATATCCGGACCAATTATTGAATAGAACATCTTATCAATTCTTTTAATATTTTTGGTGCATTGGCAATCTCATGACCTTCCAATCTGGAGGTTAGGGGTTCGAATCTCACGTGAAGCAAAAATTACTCTAGGTTAAGTCTAGGTTTTACCATGGTGGGTTCCTTTGAAATGGTGATAGGCCATATCACTAGTGTCATCTGTGTTCACAAGCATGAATGACCTTTTTGCATTATAGTTACCCGGTTGATCAGGTTTTTAGTATTGGTTGTTCAAAAGTTTTTCAGAAGATTAATACAACTTTGTTATGTTGGAAATATTTAAAAAAAAAATAAGAAATTTATTATTTTTCTAAAAGACACAAAATAGTAAAGAAACCTTTTTGAAAAACAATTAAAGAATGGAGTGGATAAATGTATATTTTAACTAAATTACTGTAATAACTAAGGATGCCTTAGATAGAGTGTTAGGCAACCTAACACCCTCTTGAGAGTTTCTAAAATTTTGTGAAATATCATTTAACCCGTCTGAGAGTTTCTAAAATTTCAAGTTTATCATTCTTTAACTAACTTAAATAAACACTATATTATTACGTGTTGAATTTATATATGTATCGGTATAAATTCGAGTTGATTTATATTTTAACATAAATATTTTCCGGAAAGAATCAGATATAATATAATACGTTTTCTTGCTTATTTTTGTATATGTTTTCAGTTAGTCTACATTTTAACTTAAACTTATTTTCTTTTTTTAGGAATGAGTTAGTTCAAATACAATACGGTTTCATGCTTACGTGTTTGTACCTTTTCAGTTGGTCTACGTTTTGACACAAATTTTGTTTAGAAATGAGTCCGGTCAAGTATAGTACATTTTGATTAGACGGTATAAATTCAAGTTGCTTTACGTTTCGACGACGTCGCGACACGCAAAAGGGAACGCCAATGTTGTTCACAAATGAGGCAAGTCAAATATAATATGATTTTATATTAGATTGTGTGAATTCGAGTTACTTTACGCGGACGCCGCTGCAATGTGCGACGGGTAACGTAAATTTTGTACAGAAACGATTCGGCTCAAATATAATACGTTATTAGACAGTATAAATTCGACTTACTTTACGTTCCGACGCCGCCACAACACGATAGTAAAATTCCTAGTTATACTGTATATGTACCGTATACAAAATCATGCGGTTATGAATCGGATGGGCCTAAAATGGTTTATATCAAGTTTTCAAGAATAAGTTTAGTGTTGGGCCAATTAAGGAGGCCAATGTGGCAACCAAATTTTAAAATTTCTTTCTTCTGGTTGATCTAGTGGGTTATACCCATGCTCTCGCAGTGGCGGATCTTGAACCAAACATCTGGTAGGGTCGAGCTCAATCTGAACGGGCCGGACTCAATACATATACAAATTTTCAGAAATTTTTGGTAAAATTTACACTACGAAACGAAAAAACTGGGCGGGCCAAGGCTCGGTCTTCACTCCACTAAGAACCGCCAATGGCTCTGCGGGGCGAGCCGATCTTTAACAAAAAAAAATTAAATGGAAATGTAGACGCAACAGTAAGAGTAAAGGTCATATGAAAAAAAAAAACAAAGATCTAATGATAAGAGCGCCTGAAAGCTTATTTGGCGGGATGATCTTTATTTCAATTTATATGGAAGCATAAATAAAAATAAGAATGTTTCATGGGTATGATCGAGATTTTACAAAATCAAGAAAATAAAGGAAATGAAAAAAAAATCCAAAGAGCTAAAATTTAACAAAAATTATGATAAAAATAACCCTAAAAAGGGAAAAAGGTAAAAGATAACCAAGCCAACGAAATATAAACAAAATGTAGTTGTCATGGGATTGATGTGTAAAACAAAGGAGTAAAGTAGAGAAACTATTTATCTATGTTACCTTATTAAGGAGGAGAGATGACTACATTAGTAATTTTCTATGTTTTTTAAGATGGCATATGAAAAGTTTAGTGCTTCACACCCAAAATGTCATGAAATTTTTCCAAATAATACCCTTCTATGCAAAATCCTCTTGTACATCCACTCTCCTACTTATTATTTATTACATGGAGCAACTTTGGTGAATTCATGTGTATATGTCACGTATGAAACAAAACGTAAAGTTTTGATTTACGAGCTATTTGGCAAAGTTGTTTGTATCATTTAATAGTATATATCGTTAAGTGGTAGGCGTGACCAAAGTGTTACGTGTGAGGTAGTGTAGTCTTGAGAATAAATGTATTATGGAACTAACCTTACGAGTTGTTGAATGGATTATTACTAGAATCCACCTAAAATCAGTGTGTTTCAATAATCCGTGCGAATGTTATTATACTTTAGTTGAGATAAGAATAATTATCTTATGTTGTTACAAGTATTCGTTATTTAATATATCATTTAAATAAAAAGTTTTCGATGAATTTTACGTCTTAATGAATTGATACAATTTGATGTAGTTTTTAGACCCGTCGCAACGCGCGGGTTACCAACTAGTATTTTTAAAGATGAGAGAGATGCAAAGAAAGAGGGCAAATCATGTGAAAAAAAACTTAAGTTATGTGGTTAAAACAAAAAAAAATTAACCTAATGTTGTATAACAACGGCCTACTAACTAACATGCAAGATATATGTATCATAAGAACATGGATTAGAGAGAATAGAGAATGGGATGATTCATTCTTATTGATGTGTCTTAGATCAAATACAAGAGCCACCATATATAGGCTATAACATTAATACAAATATAAATGTAAATGGGAGTTGGAAATGTGGATAGTCACTATAAATATAATACATTTATAACACTCCCCCTTGACTATCCACGTGATAAACAAAATAATGTAGTATACGCTTGGTGATGCTGCCTCGTTAAAAACCTTGCCAGGAAAACCCAGTGGGACAAAACCTCAGCTAAGGGAAAAAGAGTGCAGGGCGTATTACTCTTCCTGATACTTCTGGATCAGGTATGTTGCCTCATTAAAAACCTTACTAAGAAAACCCGATGGGACAAAACTTAGTGAAGGGAAAAAGAGTGCAACGTGTCGAATACTCCCCCTCATTTTAATATGTATCATTTGAATGATGGTGTCGATCTTCTAAGAAAGTTGCTCAAAGTTTTGTAGTAAATAATTTGCGTTCTTGATCACTTGACGTGAAAATCTTTAAGTTGAATCATTGATGTATGATCTTCATTCCAGAATTTTAGTCTCTGCTCTCGTAAGTGCAATTCTTTAAGTTTAACTAATGTTGCCTCCTCTCGTAAATAAATGTCACAAGATCAACAAATGTGATGTGTTATATTCCCTGCATCTACAAGACTAACCAAACTTGTTTGCATGGGTTAGTGAAATATAATCAAATATCGCTCATACCTGAAGTATTTGTTTTAACTCATTTCGGTGTCTCCTCGCTTGACATAGACTATATTATGATAATAAGTTCACGTGAAAAATATAATAATCATGCATAATTAGCAAGACATATACTAATGTCCATATATATTTAACTATGGTACTTCTAGAGTGAAAATCTCTACTTTGGGAGGAGATGAAATGAATAATTTTCCATATCAAGTAATTGGACAACCTTTAATGCACTTTAAATATGAGTTATGTCCATTGTAAAATGTACCACCATCTTTTCAAGATATACTTTGATGGATTGGTAAACATATCATATATACTCGAATTATAGGTCAAGCAACAAGTGCACTATGTCAAGGACTTTCAAAAATCCCCCTTTTAAAAGTTCTACAGAGTCTCTCGATAATGCTCAGACATTATCACTGTAAACTGCGAGTGAACTTTTAAAAGAAAACTTTTGATACAAGCTGGATAATACAATCAAACTTATGTTGCTCTTTATTGGGATATCTCATGAGTTTTATAACACTCAACCCCCTTATTTAGTCCATACATATTATATTACCTTTACATAATACTTCTTAAGGTATTGATATCAATGTTGCAGGCATCATCAATCCATCAAGAACTTTTCCATCTTGACCAATTACGCAAGTGCATTAACTCTTCAATTGGAAGAACAATAACATCTATTTCTCCAATATATATTGTACAATTCTTATACATTAAAGTACCATAATCACCAGGTTCAGTTTATAACCTGTGGTGTATTGGTGCACAATAATCACATCCTACGATGTTTCATATTACCTTTTAAGCACTCAGTTGCTTTAGGATACTCATGAGAAGTTCCACTTATATTCAATTCAATCATATAACAAACATAACTCAGAATTGAATCTATTTATTCTGATCATAACGTTCTCGAGAACTTACGTTACAAGATTTTGACACATTAAATCCTTCATCAGGTATTTTCATGTAAACTTTCAGTGTCAAGTAAATCATGATATTTATTAGACGCATTTCAATTCTCTCTTTGCATTACCAGACTAATAACATAATGAAAAATCATTGTATCCACCACTAGAGAATGTGTCTCCTCATAATCAATTATGGGTCTTTGCGAAATTCTTGTGCCACCAATTTTACCTTATATCATTTTCTTTTAAAACGTTGATTCGCACAAAAGACCTTTTTCGTATCTATATGTTTTACAACTTTTGTTGTATGGACTACTGGTCCAAAACTTTTCTTTTCAATAGAGAATTCAAGTCTGCCGCATTTGCGTCTTTCCATTTTGGCCAATCATTTCTTTGTATTCATTCATAGGCAGATCTTAAATCTTGATCCTCATTTTAAGCGCTACATTACATAAAATTTATAACGACGTCGATTTTATTTCGATTCCATGCATTTCGTAGACATGATACTATATAACGAGATCTCTTTATTTTCAGGTACCTGAGGTTCTTCTGGAACCATCATGTCTAATGTCTCTTCAGGAGACCTTTTTACTATCACCTCGACTTGACCATCTTTCTTACTTGCTCCAATTTCGAGGATTTTTATTCTTGGAACCGACTAGACTACCATGCTTCAGGCATGCCATAGACATATCACCAATGTATGGTTGCCCTTACTGGGACACTAATTCAATTGGAGCACTAGCAGTTGATACATGTGACTTAGCTAGCCACTATATTTAGGTCAGTGAATACATCTGGTAATCAATTTATTCTTGTAAATGAATTATCCTTTGTACTTTCAGTTCACACTTATTAATTTGAGGATCAACTGATAATTCATTTCATCTTTTCAACTGCTTTTTATCTCCCCCTCATGTTGGAAATATTGATTGTTAAAATAAAAATCAATCAATCAATCAAATCACACCTTTAACGACTCTAAGTACGTGGTTATCAATACTTATTGTTATCCAACATATATTCTCAACATTCTTTGAAGTCCCATCTTTTGTGCATTGTGGTGGATCAATTGCAAAATATATCGCACATCAAAACAATAGATTGGAAATGTTTGGTTCCTGACCGAAAACCAATTATAATGGGGAAATGTTAAATAACTTGCTGGCTTGATGTGGATTACTATTAGTCATGTATGACCACATGTACTTATATATAAACATGTACTTTTGCTCTCATGATTTTCTCACCAAAACACGTATTCTAATTATCATTACTAACTTGAGAATTAAATTCACAATTATAACCAAAATAAACATGCCACTCTGGAATAATATGCTTGCTATCTTATTAGCTAAGTCATAAATCACGCAAACTTCAGGTTGCGAACTTGATAACCATTTAGACGATGCATCGATTTTAAATACGAAATGGTATCATGTTAGGATATGCGTATCCTTTAATCAATTCCAAAATATATAGTGATACTCACCCTACTTTATATGGCAAATATATAATTTTGCTTAAGAGCAAACATTACATGCTATGCATCAGATTGAAGAATCTTTAAGTTCTTCTTTATGTTCACATCATCATTGACTCGGTGTGGTCTTACCGGTCATGCCAACTAATTAAATAATTATGATCCATAAACTAAACTTCTAGTTTATGATCGAATGTATTACTTGCACTTGTATGTTATGTGCACTTATGTTTGTATAATACAAATAGAGAACACGAGAGAACGGTGTATTCTCATTCAAACTATCAAGTTATATCACTTTTTCGTTTACTTTGTTCTCATATAACTATTTTCAAATTTTTTCACTTGTTGCGGCCATTCTTATTATTATAATCTTTGATGGTTGATCACATTATGACCATCATCTCATTATTAACATGACCATCATTACAATTCCAAATGGTCGATCTCATCATTACAAATTTCTCAATTATCTCCATGATCATTACCTTTACTCGATCACAAGAATATGATATGATTTCAAACTTTTCATACTCTCTTAATGATATGGTTACTTCAAATTATCATGACTTTTATACCGATCATTGTATAATTATCACAATATTAACTTATTTGATCTCATTAACTTGAGCATCATAATCATTTTCTTAACCACCGTGATCATGAACTTTACACGAATCATTATATCATCACATTCACTTAAGGGAATGGATTATAACCACAAAACTTTCATGGTGGAATCATTACAACTTCCTTAGTTATGTACATGATCTTTAACCTTTATACCGATCATTTTTCATCATATTCACTTCAGGGAATGGATGAGAACTACACCATTTTTCATGGTGGTCGTTTCAAACTTTATATATTCTTTAATAATCTTCTACTTCAAGAACATATATGAGATATGACAATGGAAACTGTTCTAATCAACTTGTATAAATAATCTCCTCATCACAATTCAATCGTATAACTTGTGACAATATACCATAATGTTCTCTTTGATTTTCGTTTTCCTTTAACATGGTAATATTCATCAAATGGATGCAAGTGAGAAAATCAAAATCCCAATATACTCATACTTATTACATCCTTCGAAATAATTATATAAAAATCTTTATTAGTTTAGGGAAAAAGATTTTATTATTTGGAGTATAAAACCACCCCGAAATGAAATAAGAAATACCAACCAATTTCATATCTATATTATTAGACGAAAAATAACCAATATTTTAAAGATATTTTTCAAAATTAGACACTATAAAGATCATATGAATTCAATATCGTGAAAATAAAATACATTTTGATGTGATCAACGTAAAAGCTTAAATTCTATCATAACTCCTCTTTTATACTTCTTTTCAATGGTTGTAACGAAACACGAAACGACAACCAAAGTTCTCCAAATAAATAAAGCACAAACCCAAATATCTCATATCATTAAAACAAAGGGAGTTCAAATAATATAATTGGTCATAGTGCAAATGTTCATAAGATTTTATAAAATGGTAACCTATTTTAGTGTAAATTCATCATGTCTTTGCCAGGCCAAAATCATTTTATCATAATGTTAGTATTGTATCCAAAGATTTGATAAAGGTCCAAAGTTGTCAAACTTTGAGGGAATTATGAATGATATTAATTCCGCTATTTACGAATTTTGAATAATATTGAAATAGTTAAGACCCCTATTTAAAATATAAACTTAATCAGATCGTCATGATTATCTAAATAAAAGTTTGGTGGCACAATATAAATTGGATTCATACCCAAATTATGACTTTGATTGTTTTTATTTTTATTTATATACTTCAAAAGTATAGCTAAATTTCTTGATAAAATATAGAATCAAAAATAATAATTATAATTCTAACAACCTATGTTAAACCAATCGACAGGTCATAACAATTTTCAAACTAACCATTTCAGTTACTTGTTTTAAACTCATTGGTTTACTCAAAACTTTCAGTTTGTTAATACATAACTTTATTAATATTAACAAGTAGCCAGTTTAGATTCAATTAATATAATATGGCATTTAAATGAATTAATTTATAAATAATTTAATAAAAGATACGGGTAGGGGTATAGACATATGAATGAAACGCCACAACCTACCAAGTCATGTTGTCATAATTTAGTTGCAGTGGGCCGGAAAATCGATTTGACCAATCCTTTTGATTAAGGTGTACGATATGATTTAATAGAACATTAGAACGTATTTGATTAACAAAATATAATTGTTACCTGAATTCCGACCATTGACATAATCGCCTGTTTCATACAAATCAGCCATGACACTAGCTTTCTCCATCATCGTAGTGCCATCCAACACAGGTGCCTCCATTGCTTCTCCAGCCATATTCATCTTCATGATCCGACATAAAAGAACAAATAGAGGTTACTTGGAATATAGGTTGTTTTGATGGTGGCTATAGAAAATCAATGCTTTTGTATAACAACGGCCTACTAACTAACATGCAAGATATATGTATCATAAGAACATGGATTAGAGAGAATAGAGAATGGGATGATTCATTCTTATTGATGTGTCTTAGATCAAATACAAGAGCCACCATATATAGGCTATAACATTAATACAAATATAAATGTAAATGGGAGTTGGAAATGTGGATAGTCACTATAAATATAATACATTTATAACACCTAAAAGTTTATTGTTGCTATTAATTTTTCCCATGAAATAGATTTTAAAATTTTATTCTTTTGGTAAAACTTTAAAGTTTCCTATTAAATTTTGACTGATATATTTGTTGTTCTTCATCATATTTCAAGTTTTCAACAATATGTTTAGTTTTGGGCCAATTTGATGATCCTTTAAATAACTTTATCATTTATCAATGAATCTATGGGCTTCAACTGGGCTTCTAGAAATAACGTCTAGTTCTACTTTTTTTTTCCCATGAAACAAGTTTTAGTATTTTCTAAATTCTCTCTTTTATTAACTAACTAAAATTCAATAGAAAAAACACCGAAATGTACACGTTTTTAACATATTACGACTATATTTTATAGGTTTTCTCTTTTATTTACTATAGCGACTAGCCGACTACACCGAAACCTACCGAGTTTCCCTAAGCCACAACACATGGTATTAACACTAGTTATAAAACACAAATCAAGTTATGACCAACTGATTAAAAGTTTAGACATTTATGAAATAAGAAAAGTGAGTTAACATCTCACAGCCTTTAGTAGAAATCTTATTTTAGTTCAATACCCAGTGCCACTCAGTTAAAGGGTTCAATACCCGCACTAATGCATCATCTTGACAAGAATAAATACCCGGTACCACTAGGCTAAAAGGTCATCTGCTCTTAAAGCCTTTTAGTCAACATATCAAAACCATTATCCGTCATTCATCCATAGTCAACATATCAAAACCATTATCCGCCATTAGAAAGTAGACACCTTTTGAGCCAAAAGTAAAATCAGAGGGTGTTTGGGATTGAGTTTGGAAATGCAAAAGTGCTTATTGGCTTATGACTTTTTGAAAAGGAGTTTTAAAAAAAAGTGTTTGGATTAGCTTTTGGGATGAGAAACGTCAAAAAGTCAATAGATTGTTATTTTTTAAGTGTTTCGCTTAACTTATTGTGAATATTGGTTGTATGGGTGGTAGATTTGTAATTTTTTCTCAAAAGTCAAAAGCCAAAAGCCAGGATTTTTAACTTTTAAAAAACAACTTTTCCACCCTTAAAAGCTAAAAGCTAAAAGTCAAAACAGAAAGTGCTTTTGGGTTACACAAACAACTTACCTTATTGGCTTTTTGAAAAAGCCAATAAGTCAATAAGTTGTTTTGAAACTCAATCCCAAACACCCTCTCAATAAAACAACTTACAAATCTAAACATTATAATGACATCATCATAACCAAATCTTTTAAACAAAACACAACTGGAATTGGAAGTGAAGCAAAAAAGTAGTTTGTCATACATGGAAAACTGAGAATAAACAAGCATACATGAGCAAATCCAACGTTTGATGAGAACAACATAAGATCAAACAAACAAACCAACAAACATATAGCAACATATTAAATTATTAATCCTCGTACTGCCCCTCTTCAGCCTCTTCATCTTCATCGTACTCTTGATCATCATCCACCGTAGCATCTTGATACTGTTGATACTCCGCCACCAAATCATTCATGTTACTCTCCGCCTCGGTGAACTCCATCTCATCCATTCCCTCACCTGTATACCAATGCAAAAACGCCTTTCTCCTAAACATGGCTGTAAACTGTTCACTTACTCGCCTAAACATTTCCTGAATTGATGTCGAGTTTCCAATAAATGTGGATGCCATTTTCAGTCCGGTTGGTGGGATGTCACAAACGCTTGATTTAACGTTGTTTGGTATCCACTCGACAAAGTAAGACGAGTTCTTGTTTTGAACATTCATCATTTGTTCATCAACTTCTTTGGTGCTCATTTTGCCTCGGAACATGGCTGAGGCTGTGAGGTAGCGGCCGTGGCGTGGGTCCGCTGCACACATCATGTTCTTGGCTTCCCACATTTGCTGAGTCAGCTCTGGGACGCTAAGAGAGATGTATTGTTGGGACCCACGAGAAGTCAGGGGGCAAAACCGACCATGAAGAAATGAAGACGAGGGAAAGGGATCAGGTTGACTGCAAGCTTTCGGAGGTCAGAGTTCAACTGACCAGGGAATCTCAAGCAACATGTTACACCGCTCATGGTTGCAGAGATCAAGTGGTTCAGGTCGCCAACTGCAAGACAAGACGTACACAATATATTTAACTGCATTGATCTTAAAAAAATCGAGGTGGCAAAATGGATCAAAATGAGTTCAGGTAGAAACATGTAATCCGTTTTGCACAAGGCGAACCACACGGGTCAAGCAGATTGACCCAAACATCTTAATCCGTTTTTCACCAAAAGTTTCAATTTGGCTTGACTCAACCATTTTTTTATAAATCACAACCCAAATCGACCCGTTAATAATAAAATTTGTGGTTAATAATCAAAGGCAGGGATACTCACAACTTGGAGTGGTGAGCTTTAGGGTCTTGAAACAGATGTCATAAAGCGCCTCGTTGTCAAGGACCATACACTCATCAGCATTTTCAACCAACTGGTGGATCGAGAGGGTGGCGTTGTAAGGCTCAACCACAGTGTCCGATACCTTGGGTGAAGGGAAAACCGAGAATGTAAGCATCATCCTGTCTGGGTATTCCTCTCTTATCTTTGATATCAATAGTGTTCCCATTCCAGATCCTGTTCCTCCTCCAAGTGAGTGGCAAACTTGAAAACCTGTCACCAAAACTTAGATCCTTAATTCCTTTGAATAAATCAGCAGAGATGTGTAAGACTCTAATCACATCAATAATATTGTAGTTGAAACAAATATCATCCGTATTCAGTTTTTTTTTTTTTTTTTTTTGTGGGAAATGTAATACCTTGTTCATAATTGGCACATTACATTAAGATAGCAGGCAGAGACAGACAACAAATGGGCATATGGATCGTATGACAGGTAAAAAATAGTCATATGGGTCGTATGAGAGATCATATGAGGTGGTGTTAGTCAAATTATACGTTTGATATGATATGCTTGACTAACACAGAAATTACCGTCATGACCACCGACAAAGTCATATGACGCGTGTAATCATTTGTCACTATATGATACGGCCCATATGACTTCACTGATATTCTAGTTAAGCATAATTCAGATATTGATCTATCTCAGTATACAAAATCAATAGATCAATAATCAGATTAATAAATAAAAATCATATATTTTTCAACGTAGTTAAACCACTAAACACTAAGTAATCAATACCTTGCAACAGATCACAATTCTCAGCCTCCTTTCTAACAACATCCAAAACCGAATCAATCAACTCAGCTCCTTCAGTATAATGCCCCTTAGCCCAATTATTCCCAGCACCCGACTGCCCGAACACAAAGTTATCCGGTCGAAAGATCTGTCCATAAGGACCAGATCTAATACTATCCATGGTACCAGGCTCAAGATCCATGAGCACAGCCCTGGGGACATATCTTCCACCTGATGACTCATTGTAATAAACATTTATTCTCTCTAGCTGAAGATCAGACTCTGATCCAGTGTACCGACCGGTCGAATCAATGCCATGCTCGTTGCAGATGACTTCCCAGAACTTGGAACCGATCTGGTTGCCACATTGGCCTCCTTGGATGTGTAAGATCTCTCTCATGTTGGTTGGATATTATGGTTTAAGGAAGATGAGAGGATCTTGATGTGGAGGTTGATGAGGGATCTGAGATGGTGAGGGAGTTGGAGATGGTTGGAGAGGTTAATATATTGGTGGGACTGAGGGTGTGTAGTGTGTTTTACGACATGGTTATTTGAATCTAGGATGCTGATACAGGTGACAGACAGACAGATCATGGTAATAATTTTTTTTTTTATGAATAAAATTTATGAGGGTTTTTTTATGTGTTTTAAAAAAATTATTATTGTGAGAAATAATGTATGTGATTTTAATTTTAATGTCGTATTTAGTTTATTTTAATATTTTTATGAATAAATAAGAGGAGATAATATACCAGGTGTCTGACGAAAGTTACTACTAAATTACAACTTTACATGTTTCGGTGTAACATGGTTCTACTTATACTATTAGACTATGCTGTGAAGAGGGAAGGTCGTTTTTAGTATAACGTCAAATGAAGAGAAAAAAATTGAAAGTAACAACTAAAAAGGTATTAGTTGGCGTAATTGAAACACAAAGATCTTTATTTTATTGACTTGATTGAATATAGGAAAAGGTCCTGTATATAGGACATACGATTACAAAGAAATAAATCAAAGTAAATCAAACTAATCAATGTAGATATCGTAGATAATTGGAATGTAGATCTCATAAATGATTTGTTGAGATCCGTATTGATTATATTGCTTATCATCCCTTGCAAGTTGAGGGTAAGGAATGACCTGCAACTTGGACCTTAGCATTAGAAGCCTTTGAATTAGTGGAGGCTTGGTAAACACATCGGCTAATTAATCATGTGTGGAGATGAATCAAACTACTAGTTTTCCTTGAGAAACTTTCTCATGAACAAAATGATAATCACACTCAACATGCTTTGTGCGAGCATGGAGCATAGGGTTAGAAGACAAATACGTGGCACCTAAATTGTCACACCAAAGTGTAGGTGTAAGTTTCTAAATAATAGCCAATTCATATAAAAGAGCATCTACCCATGTTAATTCAGCAACAATGTCAGCCAGGGCTTTATATTTAGATTCAGTAGAGGAGCGAGACAATGTACGTTGCTTTCGAACATTCAATGATATAAGATTGGAGCATAGTATATAGCGAACTCTTACCCCCTGGACCGGCGGTTGTCAGGATAACCGACCTAATCAGCATCATAAAAGGCTCGTAAGGTGGTGTTCCAGTTGACTAAAAAGAAGTGTGAGGTACCTTTGAGATAACTTAGAATCCATTGAACAACCGACCAATGATGTTTAGTGGGAGTCTGCATGTACTGACAAACTTTGTTGACCGCGAAAGTTATGTCAGGTCCAGATAAGGATGCATACCGAAAGGTGGCCACGATTTGATGATATTTAATTGGTTGGATGAACAAGAAGTGGGTTGTCACCAAGAGCGAGAATCTAGGAGTTACTCATAGGAGAAGGAACAAGTTTGCAGTCAGATAACCCAGCTTTGTGAATCAAGTCAGGAATATATTTTCAATGGGAGAGGATTAAGTTGCTGCCATGATGAATAACTTCAATACCTAAAAAATAATGCCAGTCCCCAAGGTCTTTGACTGCAAATGAGGTGCCTAATTGTGCAGTGACATCATTGATAGCTTTGATGTTGTTCCCAATAACTATAATGTCATCTACATAGACCAAGACATAAACCAAAGTACCATGGTTTGAAAATGAAAAATGATGGATCGGTTTTGGAACCAGTAAAATCCAGATGATGTAAGGTTCTGCTATGACGTTCAAACCATGCCTGATTCTACGAGGAAATACCATGGTCTTTAAAGTTGTAAATGATCATGTTAATAATAAATCAACCAAAAGAATGGGCCACTAGGGGAGTGATTTTACGAGGAAATACTATGGGAAACAATTTATAACATCAATGTTTAAAATAATAATTATTATTCTCATGTATTTCCTATCGTGTATTAAACAAGCATGAGTGTAGCTATAAGCATATATGATCATAAACCTATGGATCATTTAATGATTGGCATGACCGGTTAGACCATACCGAGTCAATGGTGATGTGAAATGCATAGAAGAACCTAAAGATTCTTCATTAATCATACATGTAATGTTATTTACCAACAAATTTGGGTGTAAAGTACTAAAATATCAGGAAATGATATATCCATTATATATACCATTTAGTATTTCAAATCTATGCATCGTCTAAATGGTTATCAAATTCGCAACACGAAGTTTGCGTGACTTGTGGCTTAGCTGATAAGATAACAAGTACATTATTCTAGAGTATCATGCTAATTTTGATAAAATTGTGATCTTAATTCCCATTTTGATAATGATTACTGGACTAAGAGTTAAATTATATGTGATGAGTGTTGATACACGATAAGCTTTTGTTGAAGACAAAATTATGTGTTGCTTGTGAGTTCATGTGATGGAGAATGGACGATTATGGGGTTAATGGTGATGGAGAATGGAGGATGATGGGGGTAATGGTGATAGAGAAGGCAGAGATGGTTGAGAGATCTGGTTGTGGTTGTTGTTTACCATAAATTAGAGCTGATTTAATATTTGATGTCAAATATCATATGGGTTTTTGGTGGGTTATGGTGGGTTGTGGTTAGTTATGGTTATGGTGGGTTGTGGTTGGTTATGGTTTTACGTTACGCTGCAGACGTTGACAAACAAACAGTCTTCTTCTTGTAGACTACCGACCTTTGGTCTACCTCTTCTCCTTGATGGGGTCCGCAGACTGCAGACCTTTTACCTCTTAAAAAACAAACAACACCTAAATATAATAGGAACTCATGATAAGTTCTATGAGGCAATTTAGCGCTTAAAAGCAATAATCTTAAGGATGTAATTCCTATGCAATAATAAGCATATGGTGATTATAAAGTATGTACAAGATGGTACACTACGAAATGGAAGTGAAACAATTGGTAACAAGTTCTTTGAATATAATATGGAAAACGTTATGCTAAATTGTGAAGTTTATGTGACAAACCTCTGGAAGAGTGTGCTCACGTACATGATTGGTCAACATGGAAGGAAGTCCATGACCGATTGTAAATGCCAAAGGCATTGAAACCAAAAGCTCGAGAAATATGTTTTATGAAGTTAACAAGTTCTATGTACAGACTAAAATAGTCGAGTTAAACATGGTATAACCAACTTGGTATTTATCACGAAGAAAAGATATACGAGTTGACGTACTCGATCATGCGTTTTATTAATTCAACAATATCATGTTTAGAAAATTATAAGGTATGTTGACGATATCATTATATCCCTTGAAAAGATGGTATGCATGTCAAGCATTTGTTTAACAATATTTTTATTAAGTTACATCCAAAAAATTTCGGGGCATTTTAATATATCAAAGCCCATATTTAAGAAAGTTGAAAATCGTTAAATCCTTTGGTATAAAACAAATTATTTTTATCATAAATATTATTAGCCTATAAGTACCATATTTAGGTGCAGTTGATGTAATATTTATTGCTAGTTATACACAACTAGATATATCATTGATTTCTTTAGTATATTAATTATATGTAGTTTATTTTTAGTGAGTAGACATTGAAATGGGTTAAAGCAAATATTTGGGTGAAATGTATAAAAAGATATGAGGTTGTATTTTACTAACCTGTAAAAAAAAGTTTAGTTAGTCCTATTAATGTAGTGAATGTAAAACAACACAGTCGTTAATCTTATACGAGAGGAGGTACTAGAAGTCTGACATGAAGACTTAGCTTAAAAAATTATACACATGAGAGTAGAAACTAGAAGTTTGAAATTAATATCTTGCATCAAAGGAGACATAACCAAGCATATTTAGCCAAAGTTCCTTTCTACAAATAATTTATAAAAGATTGGTGCTCTTGTAGTCCAACAAATTCGTTCTAGCAAAAATTTGGCAGACTTTTTACCAAATCCGACTTCAACATTCACGGGGTCGGAGTGTTGACTCAAGAAGCTTAAATCATTAGGGGGAGAATAATACGCACTGCACTCTTTTTCCCTTAGCTATGGTTTTATCCCACTTGGTTTCCTAGCAAAGGTTTTTAATGAGACAACATCACTAAGCATATTTCATCATGTGAATAGTCAAGGGAGAGTGTTATGAATTACATTATTAGGGTATGTTTGGCAAGGAGCTTTTAAGAGTTTTCAGGAGCTTCAAGCTTTTAAGAAAAAAACTCATACGTAATAAAAAGCTTTGTTTTGTTGAAGGAGTGGCGTGTGCGTGTATATACATAATTTTACAATGAATAAATACATGATTGGTTTTAATATTTATAAAAATGGTTTAGACCTTAACATTAAAACACACACAAAAAGGCAAATGTACCCAATCATATATGTAGTAAGCTCAGATAAGAACCAGATATCGATCCATGGACGCGAGCGGATGCAATAGTACTTAAACTCTATCCCCGATTTACCGGTAAAAGATAGTAGGAAGTTGTTTAAACTAGATTAATTCTAAAATACTAAATTAACATAACTAAGACTCCAAATACAAAATATTTATATAAACACACTATAATAAAAACCCTAGCATGTCAACTACATAACATTTGTTAAAAAGGCGCGAGATCAACATTCCCATTTTCAAACAATTAGTATCCCTATCGGGAATCCTAACATGACAACTATAAGGAAAGCTAACACGATAAAACACGTTAACCACCTCAAATTGTTCATTTGCGATCTATTGATATAATCTCATGCAAATCTTCTAAAGATAAGTTAGTTGATGACTCACAGAATTAACATATAAAATAGGCATAAACAGTCTCATAATAGGGTAGAATTAGGCTTATAATAGTGATATTGGGTGCTTAATTCGTTCCTACTTGTATTTCTCAGGAAATTGGAGCTCCAAGATGGAAACAGAGGATTTCCGGGCAAAAACGAGCAAAAACTGGGGATTCCTAAAGATACGAGACTTTGAGCCTGTTCCCTGTATGTTTGAAGACAATCCCGGGACTTAAACAGTGATAAAACCAGTCCGGGAGTGACCCGGCACGCCCATGCACACTTGCACGGAGGCCCTGCACGCTATAAGACAACGCAGCAAGCTTGCAGAACAGGTTGGGGAAAGCTTGGTATTTTGGAGCCGCCTTTTCGACGTCTCTGTTTGGAGGATGCAGGTTTCGCTCACACGCGAGTGGATTCGTCGTTTATCAGGGGAGTATTAGTTTCTCTTGCCTTTTTCTTTAATTCTGCACTTAAAATTTATACAAAAATTTTAAGTGTGGGGTGGAATGTTATTGCTGCCTATTTTGTCTTGCGGGTCATTTTGTCATTAAGTGTTTTATCTTGCGGGTCATTTTGTCATTTGGTTGTGGTTTTCCGGTACCCTCTTAGCAGCTTGATACCCATAGCGTCACTCACAGTCATTTTTGGTAGATTTGTATAGTCTATTAGGCTCGTCCGAAAGATCGCTATTAGGCATTTATGCTGAACGGTTCACATAAAAGGAGAGTCGAAATTAGATGATGTTAACAAAACCCGAGAGACCGGTTTAAAATAAAATCAAGTAAAACAATAGGTTGCATGGCAAGTGAAAAACTGACGTGTGCGTAACTATACATATTTTACAATGGATTTTAACACACGTTTTTGCTTTAATATTTATAAAAATGGTTTCGACCTTCATATTAAAACACACACACTAGGGCAAGTGTACCCTATCATATATGTAGTAAGCACAGATAAGAACCAAGTATCGATCCATGGACGCGCGCGGAGCAATGGTACTAAAACTCTATCCCCGATTCACCAGTAAGTAAAAGATAAGTTGAGTTTGTTTATAACTAGATTAATTCTAACATATTTAAATAACTTAACTACGACTCCAAATAGAAAATATGACTATATAAACTATAATACGCCAACCCTAGCATGTCATCTACATATAATAAGAAATAAAGGCGTGATCAACATTCCCATTTTCAGACAGTTAGTTTCCCTCTCGGGCATCCTAACATGACAACTATACAGAAAGCTAACACGAATACACACGTTAACCACCTCAAGTTGTTCATTAGTGCGCAGCTGATATGATCTCATGAGAATCTTTAAAGATAGGTTAGTATCACCTTTCGGGAGTCCTCAACCGCACTAGTTAAGGAAAGCAATATCGAATCCACAATACGGCCACCTAGACTAGCATAAAGTAGAGCATTTCACAACCTATTCCATTTTACCAACTTTGAACACAAATCTACTAAGATCGCCATTTTCACCAAAATAACTAACAAAGATCATTAACCGTGTCAAAGATTGGTAACAACACCATTAAGCTTTTAAAACTCTTTTACGTGCCGGTAAACATTCATAATCGTTATTCAAGTGACTTTAACCAAACCAATACCCGGTTACAGTTTCCTGGTGTAAACTTTATTAACAAGTTAACTAGTCTACTATCGGACGATTAAACGGACGGTTTCTTCAACAAGTAATCCGCCTAACACATTCGACAATCATCAAAGTCATCCAAACACAACTACAAATCTAACAACAACGAAACAAGGTTGCGCTATGATCATCAAGATTCAAACATGAAAAACGCCAAATTCATACAAAACATGATTTCATACAAACAATTGTTTTAACTAGTAACTAATACTAATGTTCTTGCCCGTAGGCGTACGATTAACTAAAATAACATCACAATAGCATACAAAATCAGATTTGGATCTTAAAAAGCTTAAAGGATCAAACCATAATAATGCTAAAGAGATGGATTGGATGATGAAGGATGGATTGGATGGTTCCCGAGCTTGTTCCACGGCTTTCCAGCAGCTTAGTTCATCCGAAAATCGCCCAAAATCGCCTCTCCAAGACCCAATACTTGATCAGTGGGCTGAATGGCTATTTAAAGCTGAACAGAGGGTTCGAGCGGCCGCGCGAAGCCTTGGAGCGGCCGCTCGCTTTTCCCAGGCAAGTGGGCGAGTTGCTGTGATGACGTAGGCCTTCTAGAAGGTTGCTGAAAATATCTGGAGGATCGCGCGGCCGCGCGAAACTTTGGAGCGGCCGCGCGAAAAGTCTGAAGTCCTGTTTGCGCGCTGAAAACTCCGTTTTTTCGTCTGTTATGCTTCCGGGACATCATTTAAGACCTGTAATCATAAAGATACCCAAATAAGTACCAATTCATCGTGTATAAGGCCCAAAAACGTATATAAACGGGAGTTAAACGGGGGCTTTTATATGTATAAATTGACGCATATCAAAAACACCCTGAAAATTATGCTTAAACCGATACCTTATCCTACCCGCTTTTCCATGTGAGAATTTGGAGCCTTTGTACGAGCACCACGCTTGCAGAAATATATCACATACCGTTCGTTTTGTTTGACCATGAGAGGCGTTCACCCTTGGCATGTCATAGCTAGAACTTGTGCAACTTATGCGTGTCGAGACCGCACTGAGGTTAGAAATTGTGAAAGTGATCAAGGCACCTAGGACATACCCCTTCCATCTTTCATTAGCCTTTTATAAATTTATCCCTCACCTAGTTACCCCTCTTGAGCCTTAGCCTTTTTCATTTCATCACACTTAGCTCCTGTTGTGATCTTGGCGGAGAAGGCGTGCTGCAGGCTATTGGGACACTCTTGGGCAGTCTCGAGATGAAAGAAGAACTAGACCAGACATCACGGTATCCACCGAGAAAAGTTTTAGCAACTGAAGAAAGACAGCCATCCAGAGTTAAAATACCAAAGAATAAGCTTCACATAAGCAATACTTGTATTATCTTGTAAAAAAAGAGAGTTTGAGAAATAAGTCATAAAGCTCGACAATAAACGGGCCGAAAGAAAACAATTCTGTTTGAAGAATTATTTCTAGGACATTTCTAGCGGAGGTGAATAGGTGTAATGACTGAAAGATTCGCAGAGTCTGTTTGAAGAATTATTTCTAGGACATTCCTAGCGGAGGTGAATAGGTGTAATGATTGAAAGATTCGCAGAGTAGGGGCATCAGAGTAGTAGTCTTCGGGGGAGGAGTTTCATGAAGCCCATCATTACGAGTTTGACATTTACCCATTACGTCATAGCCGCTGCCACAGCCAGACACGAAAGTAGACTCCCTTCCTACCCATTTACCACTATATCATCTTCACTCCTCAAAAGACCTCGTGATTTACATTTTTTCACCATTTTATAGCGGTGGAGATTCCATTTGTGTACAAGTCTATGGTCTGTGCGTACCTTGGGTAGAACTTGAGGGTTCACCCCAAAACTCACTTAAAAGATAAACCCGAGTGATGAGTGAACATTGTGAGCAGGTATAGGTTGGGCATTATCGTACGGGTTAAGTAGGCGTGTCATGCAATTTTATTTTTCTCGTAACATAAAATAAATAAATGGGTTGAGGGTTTGTTAGTTACAGTCTGCCTTAGTTGTACTTGTGTATGATTGCTTGAGGAAAAGCAATAGTCTAAGTGTGGGGTATTGTAATGACTCATTGAATTAACATATAAAACAGGCATAAACAGTCTCATAATAGGGTAGGATTAGGCTTATAATAGTGATATTGGGTGCTTAATTCGTTCCTATTTGTATTTCTCAGCAAAATGGAGCTACAAGACGGAAACAGAGGATTTCTAGGCAAAAACGAGCAAAAACTAGAGATTCCTGAAGATACGAGACTTAGAGCCTGTTCCCTGTATGTTTGAAGACAATCCCGGGACTTAAACAGTGATAAAACAAGTCTGGGAGTGACCCAGCACGCCCACGCACACTTGCACGGAGGCCCTGCACGCTAGAAGACACGCAGCAAGCTTGGAGAACAAGAAAACATACTGAGGACACATGCACGCCCATGCCACATCACTTGGCATGCCCATGCTCTTTAAAACCTGTTCCCCAAGGCTTAAACGACAAAATCTGACAAATTCCTGCTGAGGACGACCATGCTCATGCATTTGGCACGGGCGTGCCAGATAAAAAGGACAGACATATCAGACATGCAGCAACAGAACGTACGTGTAACTGTAAGCATGCCCTCGACACACTTTGGCACGGCCGTGTTCGCTCTGGAGGCCTATAAATAGCAAGCTAACCCCCACCATTTGTTCATCCCTTCTTGTGCTCTCTTGGGGCCGAACTCCAAGCTTCTTCCAGAAATCTTGGGGTCTTGTGGGAGGCCTTTTGGCCATCCTAACATCCCTCAATGGTTAGGCCTCGTCCTACCTTGATCGGCTTGGCCAAGAAGAGGGTCGGAGAGTAGTTATGCAATAAATATCTAGGGTCGTGAGGATCAAAGAGCTACGTATCACTTGGAGGTGGATAGCTTGTCTATGAGCAGCCATGTTCTTGTGTTGATTATGTTTTATGGTTGTATCTTTCTATCATTACGAACCCATTTCGATTTGTAGACTTTTATTTTTATTATTAGTAGTTTATTTTTAGTTATTTGTGGTGTCCTCTTCTTCTAATCTTTATTTGTTTATCTTTGTGACAGGTTTCCAATGATGATTAACTTAATAAATTTAAAATCAACTCTAACTTAATAAACTAACTAGAGGTTTAATCAGATTCTGGTAGTCCCGAGCTAGATCTAAGGTGAGGAAACCGGTAGTGAGACAGATCCTTCGGGCTTCTGATATCCGAACCAGATTCTAAACAATGGCTTCTGAAGTGGACCAGATCTGTGTGACACATTTTTGGTACATACCAGATGACTGAGTAATTTTCTTGATAAAAGGAGGATTCCCTACGGGTGCACCAGTGATCTTCGGATTGCACACCTTTAGGATTACGTTCCATCTTTATCAAGGACTTTACTCAGTAGTTGAATGACTTTCTTGGCAAATGGAGGATTCCCTAAGGGCGCACCAGTGATCTATTGTATCATACGCCTTTAGGATTATGTTCCACCTTTGTTAAGGACTTCATTCAGCTCGGGAGGTTATGGGTTGGGTTAATTAAGTCACCATTCATCAAACCAACTTTATATTTATCAGGCCTATAAATATTAAAGTGTCACTAATGATAAATAAAATAAAGATTCTTTATCTAGTTCTCGTTAGTATAACACCGTTAACCAATGGGGGTACAGTCTCCTGATATCAACTGTAAGAGAGATCCTACGACCTAGTTCGTTAACCAATGGGGATTCGGTGTTGACCTACTCGGGAATGACCCTATGGTGAGACCCTTCGGTACGAAACGCGAGAGCTAAGACGAGGTGCACGGTGTTCCAGGTCGGAAGTGAAGCCTCCGCTTTAAGAAGAAGATGAGCTTAAAGACCAGATACTTGACCGCAGTTTGAGGAGCCCGCTATACGCGAGGCCCTGGCGGAGACCCCAGGTGGACGCACGCTAGAGAGGTTTAGCATTCTACGCAGTAGTAGCCTCCGCTTCTCCATAAAAGAGTCAACACTTCAAGATCCCTCTCGTCTTTCTCACAAAATTAACTAACTTAAATTATTAATTCTAATAATAAACTTAACTATTAATCAAAGGACCCCGAGATATGCATAATATACTACTCTACTATTTTTATCTTTTTATTTTACAAAACCAAAACCTTTTTCAAAAACTATTTTTATCAAAGAACCCCTCCGTTTTATTTTTCTTTTAAAACTCGATCAGTAAATTGATGTAAGGTTGAGTAGGGGAAAGTGAGATCCTTGGGGATACGATACTCAATACTTACCCTAGAAACTATACTATGCACGTCAGGTTCTCTGCCTATGTGTTGGTTATAGTTTCGAAAGTAAATATTGTTTACTTTATAAATTTAAAACCTGGTAAAACCGGGTTTAGTAAAAATCAGTCATTTGACTCGAACCAAAGTTTCTGAATTAAAACATCAAAGTTTTTGGCACCGGAAAAAATTATATCTTTTTATTTACTAAAACCACGCACACCATTAGTCATCTATTAAGAGTTTTCTAACCTCACTAACCAAGGAATGCAATACACAATACAACCACCGAGAGTAGCATAAATTAGAGCATATCACAAACTATTCCATTTTACCAACTTTGAACACAAATCTACTAAGATCGCAATTTTCACCAAAATAACTCACAAATATCAACAACTGTGTCAAAGATCAGTAACAACACCATTAATCTTTTTAAACCCTTTTTACGTGCCGATAAGCATTTCTAATCATTATTCGCCTGACTTTAACCAAACCAATACCCATTTCCAGTTTCATGGTTTAAACACATTAACAAGTCAACTAGTCTACTACCGATCGACTAACCGGATGGTTTTTCAACATGTATCCAATTAACACAACCCAATAATCATCAAAGTCATACGATCATAACCAGAAATCCAACAACAACGAAACATGGTTGCAATATGATCATCAAGATTAAAACAACAAAAACACCAAAACCATACAAACGATTGTTTTAACTACTAAATATTACTTTTTTTACCCCTAGGTTACAATAAAATATATAAACATCACAAATGAGCTAACAAAATCAGATTTGAACAAGATTCAAGTTAAATGATCAAACCATAAAATGCGAAATGTGAAGGATTGGATGATGATATTGGATCCCAATCGCTTCCAAAGCTTGTTAGTTGGCTTCTCAGCAGTCTACAGCTTTAGGAATTTCCCAAGATCACCTAAGTATCGACCAAAAGTACTCAATAATTCAAAACAGGGGCTGAGACATGGTTTTAAAAGACTAAGCCAAAGTGAACGGTCGTTCAGGCTGACCGAAGGACCGTTCAGGTGTCCACTTGGTAAACAACATCGAGTGTAGTGACGTGGGCTTCTAGAAATGTTGTTTAAAATATCTTGGCTTAGTGAATGGTCGTTCACACAGACCAAACAGCCGTTCATTTTGACATAGCTCGCTGAAACCTTCATTTTTCTTCGGGTTTGCTTCCGGGACATCGTTTAAGACCTGCAATCATAAAGATACTCAAATAAGTACCAATTCCTCGTTTATAAGGTCAAAAACGTATATAAACGGGAGTTAAATGGGGACTTTTATATAAAATAACGAATATCAAACCTCCCCACACTTGAACTTTGCTTATCCTCAAGCAAACAACTAAATAGAAATAAACGAAAAGCTCGCCAAATGGCAAAAAAGATAAAATAACCTTTATAGATAAGCTTCAAGCCAACATATGTAAACAGGTGACAAGAAAACTAAACGGCAATGATTCACTTCCGATCAACATAGCATACAAACCCATACACGACTCACAATGTTCACACACACTCTGTCTTATTTATGATACATACGTGTAATGTGTATGTGTAAATCACTCCATGACCAAGACAATGAATCGTGCAATATCATAAGCTTGTCAAAATATCTAATGTTCACCAACTAACTTGTGAAAAAGCACAAATCAAGAGGTCTTAAAAGGGTTTTAATGATAGGCAAAGGTAAAGGTGTTCGTCAAATCATACGGCCCGTATGATGTACTTGACTAACACATAAATCACACCTTTGTGACCACCGACAAAGTCATATAACCCGCTTAATCATTTTTTACTATATCATACGACCCATATAACTTCACTGATATTCTTATCTAGCATAATTCAGATATCGATCTATCTTGCAACATCAGTATACAACATCACTAGATCAATAATCACATTAATAAAAAAATTCATACCTTGCAACAAATCACAATTCTCAGCCTCCTTTCTAACAACATCCAAAACCGAATCAATCAACTCAGCTCCTTCAGTATAATGCCCCTTAGCCCAATTATTCCCAGCACCCGACTGCCAAACACAAAGTTATCCGGCCAAAAGATCTAATACTATCCATGGTACCAGGCTCAAGATCCATGAGCACAGCCCTGTGGACATATCTTCCACCTGATGATTCATTGTAATTAACATTTATTCTTTCCAGCTGAAGATCAGACTCTGATCCAGTGTACCGACCGGTCGAATCAATGCCATGTTCATTGCAGATGACTTCCCAGAACTTGGAACCGATCTGGTTGCCACATTGGCCTCCTTGGATGTGTAAGATCTCTCTCATGTTGGTTGGATATTATGGTTTAAGGAAGATGAGAGGATCTTGATGTGGAGGTTGATGAGGGATCTGAGATGGTGAGGGAGTTGGAGATGGTTGGAAAGGTTAATATATGGGTGGGATAGAGGGTTTGTAGTGTGTTTTACGACATGGTTATTTGAATCAAGGATACTGACACAAGTGACAGATAGATCACGGGAATTATTTTATGGGGAGAGATAACGTACAAAGTTTTTTAATGTAAAAAGCGTAAGAAGCAATCTCAGCCATTAGATTAACAAAATGGCTGGATGCAGATTAAAAACCCTAATCATACTTGGGTTAAACAAACCAAGGATAAATAATGAAAACCGTTTAATTTTTTTTTCAAATCGTAACAACAAAATCAATGGAAAACAAAATTTTTCAACAAATTGAAAATGATTAAACCAATCTGAATGATTACACAATCAAAATAACAAAAAACATTCGATTACAAATGAACGAAAATGAAAAAATTAGAAAAACAGAGATTTACACCTGAGGATTTAATCATACGAAAAAACATACAATTATGAATATACGCTCGTAATAGTAGTCAAATACTTTCGATTTTGTTTCAATAAGTATGATTAAACATAAAAATTAGGTTAAAAAAAGTTGCAGACGAAGAAGATGAAGTTGGTGAAAACAGAGCCTTTTAAACGCACTAACAAAATTTAAATGCACTCATTGTACAAAATTTAAACGCATATACAAAATTTAAATGCATTCATTACAAAATTTGGAAGCACTCATTAAAAAGTTTGGAAGCACTCGTTGAAAATTTAGAAGCACTCATTAAAAAGTTTGGAAGCACTCATTAAAAAGTTTGGAAGCACTCATTGAAAATTTAGAAGCACTCATTAAAAAAGTTTGGAAACACTCATTGAAAAGTTGGAAGCACTCATTGAAACTTTGGACGCACTCACTAAAAAGTTTTGAAGCATTCATTGGAAGCACTCATTGAAACATTGGACGCACTCACTAAAAAGTTTAGAAGCACTCATTGAAATTTTGGAAGCACTAATTAAAAAGTTTGGAAGCACTCGTTGAAACTTTGGACACACTCATTGAAAATTTGGAAGCACTCATTAAAAAGTTTGGAAGCACTCATTAAAAAGTTTAGACGCACCATTAATTTTTTTGGACGCACTATTAATTTATTTGGACGCACCTTTGTATCCCATACTTGTTCTTTCTCTTCCTCTGTCCTTCCTGTTTTAAAATATATCCATCCATTTAAGGGTGCTAGCAATGAAAGGAGTGAGAAAAATATATAAATACGATACTATAAGACTTGTTTCTTTGCTTTTGAAGAAACTGAGTACAATCTATACCTAAATATTACACAATCACCTCACCTTTCCTCTCTAATCACACACACACAGCAGATTCAAAAGAAAAAACAGAGACCCGGTCATGAAGGTTAAAAGAGACCCATATTTCTTGACAAAGATAACCGAGAGAGAGAGAGAGATCAAAAGAGAGAGAGAGAGAATCGTAGAGAGGGAATCAGATGTAGAAAGATGAGCTCGGAGGAGGGATGTCACCGGCCGGCGCTTTTGGACTCGGAAGCTGAGAAGAACATGGGACCGGGTATCGAGCACTGTTATCGATGGCATCCTCTGGTGACTAAGGTATGTTCAGCAATTTTGTTCCATTATTGGATAATGATGGTTAGGCTAAATGTTGTAAAAAGAGATGATTGGTTGATGATGAAGATTATTACAATAAAGGAGAAGGTGATTAATTGAAGTGGTTGATGATGATGATGATGATGATACATAAACTTTATAAATTTGGTGGTAGTGGTGGTAATGAGTCCATTGAGGACTTCATTGTGCGTTAACACAGAGAAGCACTATAGATAGGATGCGAGGAGGAACTCACCCGCACAACCTTCATCCAGGGCGTGTGCAGTGAGGAACTTATGAAATGCCTCACGACCAAAGATGGCATTCCGGAATCCTAGGATGAACTTATTCGCGTGGCTAAGATCTTCGCATCCTCCAAACGATCTTTCCACAAAGTGCGCGGCTTCCAGAACCAGTACCATAATAATAATAATCACAAGAACAAAGGGAAATCCGTGTTGACACGAATCTCGGGATCCACGGAGGAAAGAAAGTACTCCTCCTCTAATGATGCCTGCCAGATACTCTCTAACAAGCAATCGCGAGACCAACGTGGCAACTCCAAGAAAAACCACGATTGGACTCCACTGACAAAGACGCCGTCCCAAGTACTTAAGATGGAGCAGATAACTTTCAAGGAACCAAAATTCCTTGGAAAACGAAAAAACGTGGACACAAGCAAATTCTACGAGTACCATAACGATTTTGGCCACCTTACAGTCAACTTTTATAGTCTAAAGATGGAAATTGAGTCCGCCCTGAAGTTAGGACTGCTCAGAGATTTGGTCAAAACGTGCACAAAGGTGCACGAGCAAACAATAACGACGACAATCATGCTGAGGGTTCACGGAAGAAAATCCGTGACCAAAATACTCACATGATTACACACACCTCGCGTCACCAGTGTAACATGACCAAGACTGGGAAAAACAATCATCACTACGGAAAGCGATCCCGAGTCGAACAGAATGCTGACTCCTGGAAGGAAGCTGACATTATCCTCCCAAATGTCCGCGGCGGCGCATCCTTCACCGCCCCATTGGTCATCACCACCATCTTCGGGCATTACCGCACGCGGTATATATTCCTAGACGGTGGAAGCAACACTGAGATTATGTATGATTAGTGTTTCCAACAACTTGATGATGCAGACAGAGCCAGGCCCGTACCAGTCAACGAGCTAATCTCTGGCTTTATTCACGAAAACCATCATGTTATCTTTTTTCCCGTCACAATGACAAATGGCAAAAACGAGCGCACGGAAGTGTGCGATTTCATGGTTCTGCCAACGACGTCAAATCATGACATCCAGCTCAGGCGAGAAGGCCTTGCACGTTTCAACGCTAATGCTTCAACGCCCCATTAAGTGATAGGTTTCCCGACCCGCGCTGGCGTCGCTTTCATGGTTCTGCCAACGACGTCACATCATGACATCCAGCTCAGGCGAGAAGGCCTTGCACGTTTCAACGCTAATGCTTCAACGCCCCATCAAGTGATAGGTTTCCCGACCCGCGCTGGCGTCGCTTTTATCGGGGAATCAAAGATTGTCGCGCATCTAACAGTACTAAACCCCCAAAAATGGTCAAGACTGATGCCCCCATTGAGCCGGAAAAATGGGTTTTCAACCTTAAATTTCTGAAGCAAACGGTGATCATCGGCCATGTAATCTCTGACACCATCCGTAACCACCTGAAACAACTACTCATTAAGAATATGGACGTCTTTGCTTGGCAGCCATCGGACATGCTTGGTGTTCCCCCTGACATCGCGGAACACAAACTCAACGTACCGATCAGTGGAGCCCGTTATCCAAAAGAAGCGCAGTGTGGGTTCGGAGAAAACAAAGGCAATGAACGAGCAAGTCACCGAGCTTCTTAATGCGGGCATCCTGTGCCCCATTCGCTACCAAACTTGGGTCGCCAACCCCGTCATGGTTGGGAAAGCCACGGGATGTTGGCGCATATGTGTTGATTACAAGGATTTGAACAAGGCATGTCCAAAGGATTCTTATCCTTTGCTGGAAATTAACCTAAAGGTAGACTCGCTAGCTCCCTACCGCTTCAAATGCTTTTTGGACGCATACAAGGGTTACCACCAAATCCAAATGGAAAAGGAAGATGATGACAAGACAACTTTCCGCACAGACATGGGCACCTTTTGCTACACAAAAATGCCCTTTGGCGTGAAAAATGCGGAGGCCACTTATCAGTGCCTCATGGACAGCATTCGTCAATGAAATCGGCGTACGACTTGAAGTGTATGTCGATGACCTTGTAATCAAGAGCAGGGAAGAAGAGCATATGACGAGGGATATACAAAAAACATTTGACCAGTTACACACAGTGCACATGAAGCTGAACCCAAGCAAATGCTCATTCGGAATGGAGGAAGGTAAATTCCTCGAGGTAATTATCACGCGAGATGGTTTCCGTGAAAACCCCAAAAAAGCTCAAGCAATCTAACGAATGCCTTCCCCCGCATCGGTTAAGGAAGTCCAAACGTTGATGGGTCGGTTAGTGGCCCTCAATTGCTTCCTTTCAAACTATGCTTCAAAGTCATTTCCAGTTGTGGATACTTTGAAGAATTGCTTAAAAAAGAGCAACTTCCGGTGGACACCCGAAGCTGAAGCAGCTTTCCAAGACATGAAGTAATGCTTAATGAACCTCCCAACTCTAACTGCACCTCTACTAAAGAAGCCGCTAACGTTGTACCTCTCAATAGCTGAGCGGCGCGGTTGGCGCAGTCCTCCTAGTTGATCGCAAGGGGGTTCAGACGCCAATTTACTATATCATTCACACCCTCCTGGATGTGGAAACAAGGTACTCCATAATGGAGAAGCTGGTTCTCATGTTAGTCCACGCATCTAGAAGATTGCGGCGGTATTTTCAGGGGCATCCAATCAACGTCCTAACGGACTACAGAATCAATGATGTACTTCGTAAACCAGGGCTATCAGGTCGACTCGCGAAATGAGCATTTGATCTCGAGGAACATACTATTTATTACATGCCCATACCCGCAATTAAAGGGCAAGTACTCATTGACTTCGCAACGAAAATACCTGCCGACAAGGTTCAAGACTGCCTTGCGGAACAAACGCCACATCAGCCCAGTTAAAAAAGAGTACATGTACGCAATCCGCATGGACTTCAAAAGTACCAACAATGAGGGGATACGAAGTGTTGTAGACAGGCCTCCACATCGCGGAAAAAATGGGGCAGGCACGTGGAAGCCCACGTGGACTCGATGCTTGTCGCGGGACAAATCAATGGAACACATGACGCATGAGACGAAACCATGATCCTCTACCTAGACCAAGCCAAGCAACTTATGCGCATATTTAACTCCTACACAATTGTGCACATCAGATGCAGTGAGAACAAGCCTGCACACACGCTAAGCAAGTTAGCTTCTATGGTATTTGAACATATGGGAAAGGAGGTTCGCGTCGAAGTGCTAGATAAACCTCAGTCCCGCATCGGCAAGTGAACGTCATCCCAACAGGAAACGGGTCCTGTATGACACCAATCAAAGCCTACTTGGCTTCTGGCACCCTGCCCGAGAACAAATCAGAGGCCCGGAAGCTTCAAAACGAGGCTCTTCATTATCAGCTGATCGACGGAACTCTACCGCCGATCTTACCTGGGGCTACTCCGATGCGTCGACTCCAAAGATGCGTCTTTCCTTATCAGGGATATTCATGAAGGCATTTGCGACTTGCATGCGGGGCCTAGAATGGTAGTCCCCAAGCTACGGGATATTCATGAAGAATTGTAGAAGGCATCAAAGTGCGACTCAGAACCAAACGTACGGGTGGGTCGATGAAGTCCCGCATGTTCTATGGGCTCATCCCACTCTAACCAAAACGAGCAACGGCAAAATCCCGTTCAGTCTCACGTACGGCTCCGAGGCTGTTTTACCTGCTGAAATCGGTTGCCCTTCTGCAAGAGTACTCATGGCAGATAAAGGAACTAACGACACCGATCACCGATTGAACTTAGACTTTCTTGAAGAACGGCACGAACTCGCCTCAATTAAAGAAGCAAAGTACAAACAACAATTGGAACGCTACTACAACCAACGCATTAAGTTGTGCAAGTTGAACGTTGGAGATTATGTTTTCCGCAACAACGAAGCTTCCAACGCAGAAAAGCATGGAAAATTGGCTCCTAATTGGGAAGGACCATATAGAATACAAGAAATCTTTGGAAAAGGCATATATGCACTTGAAAAAATTAGACGACACACCCTTTCCACGATCTTGGAACGCTGCACAGCTTTGCGCGTGTTATGTGTACCTACTTGTAATTTCGGCTAAAAATGCGTATGTACTTATCAAGTTAATGAAAAATCTTGCTTTTTATGCGTCTGTTATCTATCTATTTGTTCACACTATAGTCTTCAAGGCGTATGGTCCTAATACCTAACGCTAGACTGCGAAGTCACATACTAGTTCGCGTGTTTTACTCAAGGCTTCAAGGACTACCCAGCTAAACAAGTCAAAACAACATAACGCGATCAAAAACAAACCAACAGTAGCAAAAAGCTTTTCATTAAACAAGGGAATTAAAAACCCAGAAAGTACAACCACACAAAGGTTCAAAAGATTACAAGTAAAGTAAATTTATTGGAGCCTTCATAATCAAGCTTCTACTCCTCCTCATCATGGGTCATACCAGACGTGCCCATCCCGGCTGCCGCATCAATTGCGGCCTTATGCTCTCTCTACAATCGTTGCGCTTCCTCCACCTCCGCTTTCTTTTTGGCTTCCATACCCAGTCGGTCTGATTCTTCAATGAAGTAACGCAAAGTGGCAGCAGGGTATTCAAATTTGTTGCACTCGTCGACCACGCCCAAAATGGGAAATTCAACTTGCTCGAACAAAGAAAGTTGCGTTTGAAGCTCATCTTCCCGGGGTTTTCCGTAGTGTTCACCCTCAGTGATTTTCCCCCGAATAAGTGCATGGTGGAACCCATCTGCTTCTCCAGCAGCGCGGGCGGCGACAACGTGAAGGAAAGATTTAAATGACAACTTACCCCCGGAAACACCCGTGGTCATCGCCACTTGGCTGACTGCTGCGCCTTTTCCTGGGTCGTATAGGCCTCTTCAAGCAACGCCTTAGCGTTGTTAGCCTCCAATACAGCAGCAGCAGCATAAGCTTGATCCGCGGACGCTTTCTCGGCAAGGAGTTGCTCCCTCTCCTTCAATCAAGCTATCTTCTCGCCTTTAAGAATGGAGAAGCACGACGTCACACCCATAAGCTCTTTGTCTTTAAGTTTGAGCTCAGAACGTGCATCAGCGACCTTCGCGTCGAGCTCCTTCAAAGCCTTAGCATGACCCTCGACAGCGACAAGAATTCGGGAGTTCTCATTTTTCAACATTTGTATCTGCTCCCGATCCTTCATCATTTCCGTGTTGGTGCGCGTGCAGGACTTAGACCACCTCTTCTGCGCTGCCACATGATCAGCCTCCATCAGCCTCCAACTTCTTCACCTTATCTTCAGCTTTATAGGCGCGACCCCGGTAATGGTCAACCTCAGATTTCAACTTTTCTCCATCTCCCGGAGTCACTCCCTTTCGTACCCCAGGGCCACCTTCGCACGTTCAAGTTCAGCAGCATCATGCTGAATCTGAACATCACGGCACCTTAAAGAATCCTCCTTAGTAGGGGTTCACAATTTCAGTAGAATACTCATCTAGAGAATATCAGATATTTCTTGTACTTCACTGGTAATACTTGTAATATTTCCATGTAAAAATATTTCATATTTTACAGTGGACGTAGGTCAACGAGACCGAACCACTTACATCTTTGTGTCTTCATACCCGATAACACCATCACCATCATTTATCTCATCTCAGCTAGGGTTTCGGCTTTAGTCTACGGTGTGAGCAAAGGATTATAACCTGAGCAAACACGTATGTCTAACCAACTCACCTATAATTTAGAGTGAGTTACACTCGTTTCTTTAGGTAGTAGCCTTGTAGAAGTGTTTTGAGTGAAGCTAGAACTAATTTACATGGGTTTAATAAATAATAAGTTTCTTTTAACTTAAAAAAATGTTATTCGGACACATACTATAACCCGATTAGAGCATCCACAATGGTGGAACCAACAAACCACTTCAAACCGTCATATCAGCATATCACATCATTCCAACCATTCCAAACCACAATCCTTCCAAACCCACTTCCAAGCATAAAGCATTCAAAATCTCCACCTCATCACCTACTTTTTTTTTTTTTTTTTATCTATCCCAATTAAATATAAAAACACATGATATCCAACCCAATACCCAATTTAAAAAAAAAAAGAAAAAAAAACAGGGGCCCACTAGCAAACAGTCCGGTGGGCGTATGGACTGTGAAGCGTACTCCTCCTCCAATGGAGGTCGGTCTGTTTGATCAGGTTTGGTTTAGGCGGATGGTCCAACTGGTTTGGGTGGATGGTCCGTTGGACCTCTGATGTGGATGCTCTTAGTGAATCCATTAAAATTTTAGTTATGTGAGGTCAGCTCTTTAAAAGCTCTAAATGAGTCGAGCTGAAATAAGACCGAGTCTTGGCTTAACTCGAAGTTCATCTTGTAACAAGTTGTCACTAATTAACGTTAACATACTAAGTTTGGCTAGAGTTGTTTTATGTAGTAATTATGTATTTTCATAATAGATTTAAAATAATGAATGAGAGCTAAGTTGAGCTTGAACTTAGCTCGGCTCATTTAAACCCCACTTTTGATGTGGTCTGAATAAATCAATCGGCCAGAAATTGGCGTACGGATTGCATATATATGTTTAGTAATCCGAATAAGCCATGTCTTAGTTTGCCTTCGTTTCTACGCCATTTGTAAAGATTATAAAGTCCATTTTAATCCCATGCATACACTTGTGGGCTAGGGTGATTAGTTGTATTCATAAGTCGCCTACCAACAATAAATTGGTTCCTTTAAAGAAGAGTGTAGCAGGGGTATGGAAGGACATCTGTGGCGTTGAGGAGAAGTTGTTCAAAATCGGCATTCGCATCCATGATAAAGTCCAGGTCAGAGTTGGCGATGGTACCCTGACGCGGTGGCTGTTGTGTGAGCCTCTGCGTTCTCTGTATCCGGAGATCTATAGTGTGGCCCCTGACAAGAATGTGACAGTTGCGGATATGTGGGTTGGGTCTGAACAGCATAACCGGTGGGACTGGGGTTGGTTTTCGGGTCGGATGGACACTCCTCAGGTAGCCGATCTGTTCAGCATGTTGGGCCAGGTGTCGTTGGATGGGGGCAGGGATCGCTGGTTTTGGGCCAATGACTTTGGCATGCAGTTTTCGGTTAAGGCGGTTAGACAGGATGTTATGGCTGCTTCTGTCCAGAATTTGGTTAGTTCAGACTTCGTTTGGAACCCGTGGGTCATTCCGAAGGGTACCTGTTAGTGTGGAGGGCCGTGCTCGGAAGGATTGCGGTGAAATCGGAGTTGATTGCTCGTGGCATGTCCTTTCCCGACCCATTATGCATTCGCTGCAGCATCCATTTAGAAGATACGGATCATGTGTTTGTTAAGTGTTTAGTGGCGAAGATTATTTGGTGGCATGTCTTCGTTTGGGTCCGTATCCCTTATCCGGCTCATGTGGCTACAGTGAAGGACCTGCTGGATGTTTTTCATGGAAGTCCCGGGTCTAAAAAATGGAAGCGGCTCGTTTACACAGTCGCCTGCACTACTGTTTTGAGGCTGTTGGCTGGTCGTAATGCGATGGTCTTTGAGGGCAAGTTCATCCCTCCTCGCGTTGCGGTGGATATGATTAAAGGAGACTCCTTCCTTTGGGTGAGCTCGAGATCGAAGCTGTCAACGCTGAACTGGAATAAATGGCTAGATTTTGATGTGTCCGAGTGGCTGTAAGAGTGTGTTTGCTCTGTCTTTTGGGGTGTCGTTTTTAGTTTGTCGGGGCTTGTTGTGTTGTATCCCCAGCTTCTTGCTGGCTCTTTATATATATATATATGTATGTATGTAGAGGATCCTGTAGGAAAATTAGTTTGTGTGAGAAGTGTGAGAAGGATTAATAATTGACATGTAGCAATCATGTTTTTGATTTTGGAATGATGTTTTGAGTTGTTTTGGCTTGAAAAGCACTTAACACAACAATGTACAAAAAATTAAAACACAATCCAATGTATTATAGTCATTAAATTTAAATTATAGATAAAACACCCTAGTAATTACTTAAAACACTCTACTTAAATGTTCTTAACATAGTGTTTTAAGCCTAAAATATATTGTTTTGAGTTATTAATTGATATGTATGGTGTTTTTCTAAGCAAACAATCCAAAACATCATGAATAAGTCCAAGAAAATGATGCATACATATCAATTTTTAATCATTCTCACACTTCTCACACAAACCAATTTTCCTACAAGAACCCTACCCTATATATATATATATATATATAAAGTGTTTTGCCGTTAAAAAAAAAATCCCATGCATACAAAAGGTCGTACCTAATAGGCTAATACAATAACCTTTTCCTTTGGTTTTTTTAAGTGTTAGACTCATGTTCATGTAACCTTCAAGCAACAACCACACCTACAACCTTCTTTAGCAAGTTTTCACAATCATGTCTTTCTCCATGACCCATCTGATTGATCGCTTGATTCTCCTTGTTCCCTGTTTAGTTTTAGTTATCTTTGATTTAACCAATATTGGTCATCAAAGTTAGAATTTTATAATATGTCAATTGCTGGATTTCAGTTGACCAGCGAGCCTATCTACGTATGATCAATTCCTTGAATATAATACAGAAACATAATAATAAATTAGACGTATCCGTTAGTCCGGTAAAGGTAGAAAGGGAAAACGATGCCATGTATTATTATGCTGATCGCGTTCCCGTTTAAGGTGTACAGTAGTTATGATGGCTAAGGAGATCAAAGATCCTGGTTTAGCTAGGAGAGGATGGACGAATTAGATGTGCAAGTAATGTTGTTTAATTAGTCTCTACACCCAAGGAGAAACCCTATTATATAGTTTAGTAAGGGTAATCACGTCCATTACATAAAGACCAGTTAAACCAATAGGGTTATTTAGGTAATTGATACTTTATTAGATAAATGATTATAAGGGTCACGTAATTGAATATATAAATATATTTTTACATTCTCTCACTTGGCCAAGTAATCATTTATTATGAGCATTCGATAAGCCTGATCCGGAGTTAATAATCATTTTCGTTCTAAATAAAAATATGTAGCAGAGAAATACAGCTGTTAAGTCAGTTATTCAACTGATCAGGACCTCCACTAATCATATTACACCTCAAATAAAAAACCTAATATTAGGATCATGACAATTAAGCACTTAACGACTGATTTGTATAATTATTGTTTATATGCATTAAGGCGCTCTTAAACCAGAAGACAGACCATATATCCTATGCCGATTTGTATAATCTTGTCCCATTTAATCCATCTAAGTTTACATCTTTCTCCATTCTTTCCCCAAAGAAAGTCCCTCCTAATCGCCTCCATTTTTTTAATAATCACCTTGGTGTAGCTTGAAAAAGGGAAAGATCATAACAGGGAACACTACCAAGGATAGACTTGATTAGAGTCAATCTACTCGCAAATGACAACGTCTTGGATTTCCAAAGAGAGTTTTTTGTTGAATATCTCTAAGACCGGATCCCAACTCGGACTTAATGTCCTCGAGTCATCACCCAACACATTAATGATTCTCTGCTTTAGCACCTCCCAATATTTCTTGAAGAACATTAAGGTAAATCCTTCCGGACCCGGAGATTTCCCGCCATCCAAGGCCGACCCTGAGGAGGTGCGGGGAGGACTCCCGGCCCGGGCCCAATTTCTAAGGGGCACTTTGAGCGGCGACGAGTGTTTTCTTTCTGTAAGTATTTTCTTTCTTTTTCGACCCAAAAAAAGATCTCATTTTGAACATCACTGGTTTTAAACGCAAGAAGGTGAAGAGTAGATAAGGAAGAAGATGAGTCATACATGATAAACTAGATTGTATTACTTGAGATTCGTGTTGTGCTACTGTAATTGTGTAGCCTTTTATAGTAGTACTACAAAACAGTAATTGTCTCACGCTTTTGCACATGATGCAAGTCAAACTCATTTTATTAAAAAACTTTTTAAGTCTAGACATAAAATAATGACCCTTCAAATTATTATTGAATTTTAAGAAATGGTGTTTTTATGAGCCAATTAGCTAAACATATTAATTTTTATAATTATTACAACATTTTCAGTTCTATATCCGGTTCGACCGGTCCGACTAGGGAACCGGTAAGGACACCGGTTCAATGTCCGCTTCAATTATGAAAACATTGGTTAAAAGACGTAAGACTAAGGGGCACATATTTCGTGGCTTGACCCGAGCACCTTAATTTTTAGGGCCGGCTCTGCCGCCATCACAATCTTTTAGGAAGACCCGTGTTCTTGAATTTCGGCCTCCTTCTCATAGGTACCAGAAACTGTTTCTTGAACCATCTTCTAACCTCCTCCTTGATCAACCCCGGTTCCGTTTCCCAAGTACCTAAGCCTGTACAACCTATTTTTATTCTTGTTGATATTGATCATTCTATAAAAAAAAAAAAAGAAGAATTTTCGTCTCCATCCTTCAACCATTTAATTTTCGCCTTTTGTTGAAGATCTTTATTTTTCACCTTCTCCAAAGAAATGAGACGGCTTCGAAGCTCCACCCGCTCCTTTTCTCTTCCGCATTTAAATACAGCCCTACTATTTTGGTCTTCTTTTTTGGTGGCACGCCATTTTTTGATATCTTGTTTATTTATCTTCAGAGTGTCCATAAACAGCTGGTCGCTTTTTTCAGAAGTCCTCATTTTTAAGAAGTTGGAATGCACAATTACATCAAGATCTTTATCACCGCGCCAACTGTTATAGAACTTGAACAGCGCTGGTCCAAAGTCCCGAGTATCACACCCGAGAGAAATAATGATCCAAGTATTTGTTTAATATGTTGTGTTTTGCCTGTTTCGCATCTATTATACTTGGATTTATGATTAGGATGAACAAATGATGATTGATTTGAGTATGCACAATGATGTGCAGTGACTCGCAAATCAGAACAGAGGGTGGAGGGATAATATGCAAACTATAATATTATTCCACACAACAAATGATACAATATGGAAGGATATTTATAGCGTGGTTTGGGCAGTTAAATAACTGCCAATATGTTAACCGACACAACTTAAAACATACAGACACAACTATTAATTTTGATGTCTGTTGACTTTCTGAAGTCAACATAATTTCTTGATTATGATTTCCAACATTCACGCCCCTAATCAAGAAATTCGATCTTGTTTACTCTGTCCGTATTCATCCCAATCTGCAGTCCTGTCTTCTTATTCGATCATCTTGTTCTTCTTGAACCATTTCTTAAACCTTCTATCTTTGATAACGATTCGATATTAAACTTTGAGAAATTGATGTTAATAGGATTATCACAATCCTTAACCTTCACGGTTTCTGCCATCTTGGCCTTTCTTCTACGATCATCACGATCGGACAAACAACTAGGAATTAACGTGCACTCGTCTTCTCTTCCTATTGCATCGACATCTTCGGAGATTAACGGTGTCCTCCTCTACACTCGTCTTCTGTCTCCACACAATAAACATCTTCTGATTTCTTTAATATCGAATAAATTACGGTTCTTGATCGAAACTTTTATTCTTCTGCCTTGCCGGAACTTCTCGCCGGAAAACTTGGCCGGAAAACGGTTCTTCTTTGTTTTCGTTTTTTAAAACTGTAACGGCCTTCTTGACTTCATATTTTCTGATTAACTGATGATAAATCCAAGTCTGAATTGAACATATACTTCTCTGTTGTTCGATTCTTGTTTTGATTAAACTACCGATTGATTTGCGAAAACAGGGACGGCAATCGGATTTTTCTCACAGGTTTGTTCTTCGTCTTCTTCTTCCCAGGAGCGTCTCGCTCTGATACCATGTTGTGTTTTGCCTGTTTCGCATCTATTATACTTGGATTTATGATTAGGATGAACAAATGATGATTGATTTGAGTATGCACAATGATATGCAGTGACTCGCAAATCAGAACAGAGGGTGGAGGGATAATATGCAAACTATAATATTATTCCACACAACAAATGATACAATATGGAAGGCTATTTATAGCCTGGTTTGGGCAGTTAAATAACTGCCAATATGTTAACCGACACAACTTAAAACATACAGACACAACTATTAATTTTGATGCCTGTTGACTTTCTGAAGTCAACATAATTTCTTGATTATGATTTCCAACATAATAAACTTATGACTATTTGTTTGTAAAATATAGCATAAGGGTATTTATACAATCATGTTAAACAAGTTATGTGCAAAATATAGCTACCTGCTCATGTTCTCAAATGCAACTTCTCAAATTATTAAAGTCCTCATTATTTAATGTGTTTACAGTCAATCATGTTATTAATGAGTTTGAAAGTTGGTCTTTAATACGCGAGTAAAAATAAAATGATAAAAGTGTTCATGGATCAAATTGTTTCATTGATCAATAACAAGAATACAAGACCCCATATATAGGAGAGATAATACAAGATAACTATGGAAACTATCTCTATCAATAATAAATAACTATACAATCTTTATCAAATACAATATTATCTCTAAAGTAGATATTATCTCTAAGATCCCCCCGCAGTTTAATCGGGCGCAGAGCAGACGGTTAAACTGGACCGAAAAGTCTGAAAAAGCTCTCGTGACAGTCCCTTCGTGAAAATATCCGCATACTGTGAAGAGGAGGGAACATGTAAGACACGAATATGACCAATATGAACCTTCTTTCGGACAAAATGTATGTCGATCTCCACGTGCTTAGTGCGTTGATGTTGAACCGGGTTATTGGATAAATACACGGCTGACACATTATCACAATAAACGATGGAGGCCTGACGAAGTGGAACGTGAAGCTCGAGGAGAAGGTTACGGATCCATGTGGCTTCAGCCACTGCATTAGCAACACCACGATACTCTGCTTCTGCTGGATCTAGAGACTATAGGCTGACGCTTAGATGACCACGAAAGTAAATTATCCCCAAGAAAAACACATATCCGCTTGTTGACCGACGAGAATCGGGACAACCACCCCAGTCAGCGTCAGAATAAAGCAGAGAGAGCCGCACTTAAATCAGAAGGGCACAGTGCATTATACCCGTAATAGGGAGCTGAAGGCTGAGTTAGGACATATCCAGTGAACTGGGCTTGGGCCGGAGCGGACTGTTGGCTGCTGCTGTTGGGTTGGGCCGATGCGAATGGGCTGAATTGGTTGAAGCTTGGCTGACTGTTGTTGTTGGTAGTGGGCGGCCAGGAGGGCTGTGAAGGATAAGGGCATGGCGGAGGAGTCCACCAGGCCCAGTTAGGGAAACCTTGCATCTGTTGGACCAGCCCGAGTACCCCTGACCATGGCCTGACCCGCGTCCTCTGCTGCCTTTGCTGAACCTGTTCCCCTGACCACGTCCCCGTCCCCTTCCTCGATACCCATAGTTGGTCGGGTAGGAGTTAGGGTTTGGGTTCGGGTTAGGGTTGGAGTTGTGCGAAGGCTGAGAAGAGGTGTTTTGTTGCGAGTGTTGTTGGGTCAGCATTACGGATGATGTAGACGACTTGCGAGCCTCTATTCGAATAACTTCGTCTTTCAACATGGTGCGAGCGGTCAGTCCGCTTTGTTTTGATGAATGAGGGATGCAGTTGTGTCGTACTCCTGTGGAAGGCCACGAACAAGCTGTAAGACCAGCCGTGATTCCGTCACAGGATGATCGACATCCTCCAACTGATTCGCCAGATCACTAAGCCGCTCGCAATAATCATCGAGTGACGAACAGGTGGCCAAGGTGAGATTGCAGAATTGCGTCTCCAGTGTAGCGGCCCGAGCGTTTTTGTTGCTGAGATAAAGTTTTTCTAGCTTCTCCCACGCAGCCCTGGCTGAAGAATCGTGTGCCATAAGTCGTGGAAGATGTCCGTCAGAAACAGTAGCAATTATCCATTGGAGAACTAAAGCGTCGAGCTCGAGCCACAAGGGGTATTCAGCATCGGTTTCAGCAGGGGGAGGAGATCCGTTAATGTGATTCAGGACCTTGTAGGCTATTGCGTGGAGTCGAAAGAGTTTGACCCACGCGATATAGGTTACTTTGGTGCCATCCAAGGTACGGATTTTAGAGTTAATGTTGGTTACGGAATAAGCGGGATGGAGGGCTGTGGGTTTGGCCGAAGCCGAGGATTCAGGTATGTCGGTATCTTTAGTCATTGTCGATGAACAAGGTGCTGCAGAATAAAGAGATCTGCAGGTGGGCTGTTCGAAAACAGCGAAGAAAAAAACAAAAGCAGATCGGACATAGAGGCTGCCGATCGAAAAATTAAAAGGGCATTGGGGTTTTGAGCCGTATCTCTGATACCATAAAAGTGTTTATGGATCGAACTGTTTCATTGATCAATAACAAGAATACAAGACCCCATATATAGGAGAGATAATACAAGATAACTATGGAAACTATCTCTATCAATAATAACTAACTATACAATCTTTATCAAATACAATATTATCTCTAAATTAGATATTATCTCTAAGAAATGATAGTATAATTTTCATTTGTTTACTAGAACATCATAATGCCTAAATTTATCTCAAGTTTGTAGGTTATTAAAACAAGTATACAAATACAAATTAGGATAATGTCAATTGTCACGCCATAAAAAACATTAAGAACAACAACCGAATGTGGCAATTAAAGATGAAACACTTATTAATTTCGTTTTATAAATAAAGTATATGAGTGTGATAGTGTGGCGGTACCCTATTGAATTGAACCAAATCCTACCGAACAATTCTTTCGATCAACATAAATCACGTGTTGATATTTTTTTAGTCATATCTAAGTGTGACACTCATCATATTTTGATTGCTATAATGAGTGTCGTGTTCTGTAAAGAAACAAACCGATATCAATTAAATTTACGCCAGACGCAACACTCAATTTTTTATACCACTAGTTTAAAAATTAGCACATCGACTTAAACAGTAATTATCAAAAAGAAAAAAAATTAATTAAAAATTGATATGACTTATTCGCTGCATCTTCTTCATGTCGGACTGGCCAGGCCTGGCCTGGACGCCTGGTCATGTTGATTTGCTTACCTAAGGTTTACCTATAATATAATATAATTTAAATAACATTAATTTAGCAAAAGAATCTTATTGTCACTGGATTTTATAGTCAAATTAATATCATTGGTTGATTACAATAATCAGAAATTTCGGTCGCAATCTATTAAACGATCTTATTCTCTCTCTAATCTCTATCCACCGATAATTCTCCGACTACCACCGCTATGTCGTCGTCGCCGCCAACTCGATCTCCGGTACTGTATTTTCTCCACCTCCGTATTATATTATATAACATGCACTAACGGCACTAGGTTATTTACCTATTTTTGTTTTCAAAGTGTTTTTATTACGGTTTATTGTGTGTTGACTTTTATTTTGTTCAAATACCATATCATGTTTCTGTTTTTAGGATTTTTATATGAGAATTGTGATCTATATCGTTTAATAGATTTCATAACAACGTAAATATGCAGTTAAAACAATTTAAAACCAATAAAAACACTTATCGCCTAAGGTGTCTTGCCCGTGAGGTTGACAAAGTGGACAAAACAAGTTTAAAGTTTAAACCTAGATAGTTACTTGAATCTGAATTTCTTCTCCAGATGGTGGGCGAATCGTTCTCTGTTTCAAGAGAATTGAAACCATCTACCTCTGCCAGGGCTGCTAAGGTATATGTTTATCTCCTTTTAGCTTCCTATAGAAAGTTGCAATCGGGTTTGTAAATTTACCATTTTAGTACCGTGAGGGAAGGAAAAGGGGGGAGGGGGTCCAAGCAAGATGAATAGTTTCTAGTCGACGTTTTTTTTTCTAGATTTAATGCTCTGTTGCAACACAATTTCTAAAACTGAAAGTTGAAGTGACTTAAGTAACTTCATATTTTGTAGAACTGAAATTTGGTGATGAAAGTATGATATTTGATGTCAATTGTAGCAGTGTAGGGTTGGGCCGACGATTTCGGTCCCAACGCTGCTGGAATGAGTTCAAATGGAGTTTGTTTGAGCCGGTTCCTCACTTTTTTGGAATTCCCCAATAAACTCACCTCTATATACATATATATGGCATAGTTGTTAATAGCGACCATAGCGCCCGCTATAGCGAATAGCGTAACGTAGCGCTCATGTGTCGCTATATGGTTGATAGCGACAAATAGCGATATTTTTGTATTTTTTTTTATTTTTTGGTAAAATATACATATAAAATATCTCTAAAGTTTTCTTCTAGTGTATTGCTAAACATGAAATAACGCCTGCTATTTCATCGCTATCACTACGTAGCGTATCGGTAGCTTGTCGCTATCTTCCGCTATTCGCTATCGACAACTATGATATATGGTAGTTGTATTATGTATATATATCATATATTATATATCATATTATGTAAATACTCTTATGTTTTTATAAGTAATAAGGATAGTTTAGGTTAGTGAGCATAATCAAACACAGGTCCACTCTTGAATTTTGTAGGCACCTCAAGTAAGCACATTTCTTGGTAGAGCCGGTAGTGCTGGTCTTGAAGTCCTACACAATTTTGCAAGCGGCATGACACTTTTGTTTTCTTCTAGAAATGGGTTTGTGTCCCATTCAGCTTTAAAGGCCAAAGTATCTTTTTTGGCATTTGAGGTGGCAAATACTATCGTTAAGGGGTCCAATTTGATGCAATCCCTTTCGGACGAAAATATCCAAAATCTTAAAAATGAGATTTTGTATTCAGATGGGGTGCAACTTTTGGTTTCCACGGATATCAATGAGTTGCTAAGAATTGCAGCTGCTGACAAGAGGTAAATTCACTATTGCAGAGCACTAGCTACCATTAGAACGGGCGATTTTCACTTATGCAAAAAACAGGCCAATTTTGGTATGTGTTTGTTGTACAAAGGTTCAATGGGTAAGTTTAAACAACTTAGTTAATAAGGAAACCGGTCAAATGGGTTAAATTCGTCTATGCCATAGTCAACTTGCTCTATTAAAAAATGGGCGTTATCTTATCAATAATTTTTTAGTCTTATTTAGGAGGTGTTTGGATGTGCGGTTTCAAAGTGATTATTGCTTCTTGTCTGACCCGTCCATGGTGCCACCTTTACCTGCTATTGGGTTGAAATTTTATGCATTGCCTACTGTTTAAAACTTTAAAGCAATTTTATGCTCATTTTATAATCTGTTATCTTTTTAGAGAGGAATTTGATATCTTCTATAAAGAAGTGATGAGATTTGGAAGTATGTGCATTGATCCTCAGTGGCATTATATGGATCGTTTCATTTTCAGGTAAAGCTAGCTGAAGACTGATTTTTTCTGTTAAATTGTGTGATCTCTTTTCTTTTATGATAATAAAACGTGTCTTATAATGCTGTTGGAAACCAGTTTGGGCTTGGACACTGGAACCAATGGACAGCTAAGAGAAGAGGCTGAAACGGCAATGCAAGAACTTTCCAATATGGCTAAGAATACTGCAGTGAGTCACTTCTGGCTAGATATTCCCTATTTTTTTTTGAACGGCGAAACTTCTATTATAAAAATAGAAATCAGGCCAGCAAGCAACTGGAACCCCAAAAGTTACAAAGTTACATCGCGAATGTTAAAGTCGGACCATCTCATCCAATCAATGTTACAAGACTTTGATCTACTCGTTATCCAAAGATACGAATTTTCTTTGACAAGCTCCGCCGTCCTATTGTAGTGGGTGTGACGATTGTTAAAAGTTTTGTCATTCCTTGCCTTCCATATCTCCCATGCCGTTACCATTAGAACCGCACCTATAATCTTCTTCCACTTTTTTGATCCTTTCATCAGCCATTCCAAGAATTTGATTAAGCGAACAATCCCCACCCGGAAAGGGTAATAATTTAAGCCATACCAAAATCGTCCACCAAATGGATTTCGCTATATAACAATCCCACATTATATGGTCAACCGTCTCCGTTCTCAATCCACACCGAGTACACTTGTCATCATCCAAAACCACACCTCTAAGAACAAGGTTCGATTTTGAAGGAATTCGGTTAACAGACGCTTGCCAAACGAAAATATTTACTTTTGGAGGAACCAAATTGTTCCACAATGGCCACGTCTCACCATCACTCGACTTAATAGCTTCATGAATTTTGTATCTTAGACCGGCAACCGAAAGATCTTCATTCTCAAAATCTTTCCATGTCCACACATCCCTCCCTTCTTTCAAAGAAACTTTGTTAAGGGCCTGCATCAAAAAATCAAATTGTTGTTTTTCTGCACACTTCCATGTGATCCTTTACATTTGGCTTCTTTGTTTTGGGTAATTTTGAACAGATCTTTTAGTTGTTCCTTAAGAGGCCCATTTCCAATCCAATTATCCAACCAAAAGTGTATGTCATCTCCTGAACCGACTACTCCCCTTAAATTATATCGTAAAGACAAATTCATGTTAGAAAAATCCTTCTCGACCGCCCCAATATCTTTCCAGATTCCCACTATTCTTTTATTGAATGGAACAATTGCATCTCCAATACTAGAAAAGTGGCATTTTGCTACAAAATTTTGTTACGGTAAAAAATGCGTCACAAATTTTAACAAAGTTGCTACTCATCTGTGACGACAAAAAAACTATAATTTTTTTGCAAATTTGCGACACAATATCTCTACAAATTCTTAGGAAATTGCGTAAGAAATGCGTCACAAATTTCCTACACCATGTTTTCGTAGGAAATGCGTTGAAAATTGTGTTGCAAATGTGTAAGAAGTGGTTTTCCGACGAGGCTTTTTCTAACATCAAGGTTTTGTTGCAAATGCGTCACAAATCAAATTTGATGTTAGAAAATTTGATTTGTGACGCATTTGCAACAAAACCTTGATGTTAGAAAAAGCCTCGTCGGAAAACCACTTCCTTCACATTTGTAACACAATTTTTAACGCATTTCCTACGAAAACATGGTGTAGGAAATTTGTGACACATTTTCTACGCAATTTCCTATGAATTTGTAGATATATTGTGTCGTAAATTTGCTAAAAAAAATTATAGTTTTTTTGTCGTCACAAATGAGTAGCAACCTTTTTAAAATTTGTGACGCATTTTTTTCCGTAAGAAAATTTTGTTGCAAAATGTCACTTTTCTAGTAGTGCTCTTTTTTGTTGCTATGAATTGTACTAACCACGCGAACCCAAAGAGCTGTTTGGTTAGATTTAAATTTCCACCACCACTTAGCAGGTAAAGCTAAGTTTAAATTATCGATCCATCTATATTTGAATAAGTTGTATTAGTTCTTCTTTCATCAAATACGGGTCATAAAGATAAAACTTGGTAAAGAATTGCTTATGACAAAACATGTGAAATGGTATTATTTTATTCAAAAAGTGTTCTTTTTTAATCAAATTCGGCCAAATTTGAGTCGTCCATTTTTTAATTTCTACTTTATGCCACCCTTGGCTAGAAATTTTGTCCATGATGCTAATGTTGGATATAATCTTTACGGGTCAAACCGGTCACGGGTCATTTGAGCAGCTGATTATTTAGGATTTTATATTATAATTTATGCAGTAAAAGCAAGTTTGAAATTGTCAAAATAAAAGATCCGTTGCATGGTTGCATGGACTAGGTTTAGGTGGTTTTTAGTTTACTGATTTATTAGGAGGATTGAGTCATTTAATTGAAAGAGTCTATGTTTACGTTAGTATGTTGGCCTATTTAAAGGCACATTTGGTATGGAATAAATGCAATCTGCTTTCTATTTTCTACTGCATAATTCCTATACACTTTTGTTCATATTACTAGTGAGTTTAGAGTGTGTTTTGTGAGGGCTGAACCAACAGCTAAAAAAATTTCTGTGCAGGAATTATACCATGAGTATCTTTCTTGGGATAGATTGAAACAAGTTTATCAGCGTAAGCTTAATGAAGTCGAATCTTTGCGTCTTCCTCGAAAAGGTATATAACCAACAATGTTTTTTGATATTGTATACATAGTTCAATTCTCCAAATATATAGTGGATAATGATTTTAGATAGCAATTGGAAATTGTGGTTCCTCACTTCCTCTATTATCTTATAAATTAGCTAAAGTTTATATAGGTGTTGGGTTCCATCATGTGAATATCTGTTGGAATCCAGGATCGAATAACAGGACATTATACGAATTAAGTGATAAGAACAATAATAATTACTATGATATAATCGAATGAAACTGTTTTGGTACAAACGAACTTGAATAATACACACAAGAATTCTGGAAATATTCGACTAAGGATTGTGAATGTGGAACAATCTTGATAACTGAACTATTGTGTCATGTCTTTCATATATATATGTTTCGAATCATTGTGTCCCTTCCTTGAAAACGGTTGTCTTTGGAGTCCCACCGGTTGATAGCTTTTGTCGCCAAAAATAACCATATTAACTGTAAGGGCATAATGGTCCTTTTAGTTCATTTGCAGTCTTCGAAACCTTCTGCTGTGATCTGTTTTGCTCCTGTTCTTTGATCCGGTTATAAACATAGTGTGCAGCCTTGTTTGTCCGTTAACCCAAATTGACCCATATGCAAATAGTTTCCATCTATCTTCCTAGTCTAAAATCTATCACTTACAATTATTCTACTTAAACATACATTACATACAAATATATATACACAAGATTAATGTTTACATAATACAAACATACTAATAAGATAAGTTTATATTTATATCTTAACACCTGCCCCTAAATATAACTTGGGCTCATAGGACTTGTTGGTAATGTTTCAATTGCTTCCTTGAGGGCTATCTCGGCTTGTGTGAAATCAAAGTTTCTTCGCTTTATGAACTTCTTTGAAGCCCTCCAATCTCCTCCCATATACAATGCATAATCCTCTTCTATTGACTTTGATTCTTTGTTCAACATAAGCACTTTTCTTGACATATTTGGCATTGTTTCTGGTCTTCGAATTTGACTACTTTCTTCCCTTTCTTTTTCAATCTTTTCGGCTGTTTTTCTAGCATTTTTATGAACATGATATTGCCAATCAAGGACATCTAAATATTGTGCATATAGAATCCTCAACATGTCCTTATCTTCATAGTCAAATCCTAACTCTTTTGCAATTATAACCCACACATTATACATTGACACCCTTCGATGTCCACCTTCCCTTTGAACCATGATATATAAATCATACAATTCAACTCTCTTTCCATTTTCAAACATAGAGGGTTTCGGCCGATTTGTTATCCCAAGAAATTCATTCAAGAACCATGACACCATTCTAGTGAATGGTCCTTTAAGAGTATCTCTATGTGCCCAAGGATAGTTCAAATCATGTATAATGTCTAAAAACTCAATGCACTTATCAAGAGAATCTATATAAATTTCATCCACCATATCATCAATGTTTTGCATATTCTTCTCGGCTTCGGCCAAAATGGATTCAATGTAACCATTCAAATACTCTTCTTTCAATCTTATGTGATCACTTTCATCTTCTAACATCTTTGATATTGATTCCCTTGATTCATCATTATTTTGAAGAAATCGAAATTGCATACTTTTGTTTTTAAACATGTTTTCTACAACACAAAAGTTTCCTTCAACTTTCACTACAAAACCTTGTAATTTAATTATGGAAGACTCAATATGTTGTCTTCTAAATCGATTGAATAGAAAACATTTGGTATAATTAATGTTTGATCTTCAACCGAAATACTCACTATACCAACCCCTCTTATAAACACAAATTCCTTCTTAATCCTACTTTCAACGCCAAATGATTTCTTTAATTTTAGAAAGAAATCAATATTACCCGAAATATGATTCTGAATATTAGGACTAACATAACACATATCTTTCCATAATCCATTGTCCGAACCTTGAAGAATATAATCTTCCCCATTACCGAATGATTTTTCAAGATAGTATGAAATTCCCGTGTCTATCGCATCCCTTATTAATTGTGCCCCTTCATCTCTTTCTTTGATACCACAAACGCCTATAAGGTGTCCCAGTTGTTTGCAATAATAGCATTTTTTGGTTTTATTCCTCTTCGCCTTAGTGTCGCCTTTCTTTCCTTCTTTCGTCTAAACCTTGCCATGTATTGAGGCCTTGAACCCGATACCAGATGATTCAGAAATGTTGTTATTTCAGAGATTTGATTATAAAACAAAGAAAGTGTGAACCAAAAAATTTTCACTTATGTTAAGTTGATAAACAGAAACAGAAAACAGAAGACTTTGATTCCAGAATTCGAATTATGAGTGAAACAAGAATATTGAATGATAATTGAGTGTGTGATGACAAACTTATGTATACGATTTGGACAAAAAACAATAAATTGAAGACAGAAACTTTGGACAGACACTAAAACAGTAAATAAACAACGATCACAGACTCTGAACAGAAGAAACGAACAAGAAACAATCAGATTATTGAACAGAAACGGATGGATCAGACACAGGTGTGGCTCTGATACAAGATTTGTTGGAATCCAGGATCGAATAACAAGATATTATACAAATTAAGTGATAAGAACAATAATAATTACTACGATATAATCGAATGAAACTGTTTTGGTACAAACGAACTTGAATAATACACACAAGAATTCTGGAAATATTCGACTAAGGATTGTGAATGTGGAACAATCTTGATAATTGAACTATTGTGTCATGTCTTTCATATATATATATATATATATATATATATAGGGTAGGGATCATACGAGAACCAACTTTAGGGAGAGAACCAGAGAACCAAGGTGAACACAAATAAAAAAAAACCTAAAAACCCCACCTCCACCCCCTAAAAACCTAAACCCACCCACCTCACTCTCTAAAAACCTAAACCCCCCATCCCCCACACCCCCCCCCCCCCCCCCCCCCCAATTATGAAATGCACATGTGCAACTAACCCATACCCCCCAAAAACCAAAACGCTCCATCCCATCCCCCCCAAAAAGATACCCCCTCTTCCATCATACCCAAAAACTAAACCCTAAAGCTAAACCCATTAAAAAACTTAACTATAATAGTGAAATGCACATGTGCATGTAATACAATTATCTTATTTTATAGTTTTATATAGAGTTTTTTTATTTAAATTTATTCACCAACAACCTCAAAAAACATAACTCCCTTCCCATCATACCTAAAAACTAAACCCTAAAGCTAAACCCATGAAAAAAAAACCTAACTATAATAGTGAAATGCACTTTGCGTTTATTTAATGATCATTGAATAAATTATTTTCCACCTTATATATCATATCACGTCCATTTAATGATCATTTCATTATAGTAATTCATAATTTATTCAAAAGTGTGCTCTAATAGTGAAATGCACATGTGCATACGGTATATGTATGTATATATATAACAGCAAAATGCACATGTGCATAAACCTGACGTAAATATGATGTTAAAAAGCCATTTTTTTGTTTTTTTTATTATTTTTTGTAATTTTTTTATTTTTTTTTCAGAAAAATTAACACTAAAAAAACATTTTGGTGTTTTTACTTTTTTTATTTTTTAGGTTATATAATTTTTTTATTATTTTTTTTATTTTTTGGTGGAGGGGTTTTGTGTTCACACTTGGTTCTTTGGTTCTCTCCCTAAATGGTGGTTCTCAAATGATCCAAATCCTATATATATATATATATATATATATATATATATGTTTTGAATCATTGTGTCCCTTCCTTGAAAATGGTTGTCTTTGGAGTCCCACCGGTTGATAGCTTTTGGCGCCAAAAATAACCATATTAACCGTAAGGGCATAATTGTCCTTTTAGTTCATTTGCAGTCTTCAAAACCTTCTGTTGTGATCTGTTTTGCTCCTGTCCTTTGATCCGGTTATAAACATAGTGTGCAGCCTTGTTTGCCTGATAACCCAAATTGACCCATATGCAAATAGTTTCCATCTATCTTCCTATCTACTCTAAAATCTATCACTTACAATTATTCTACTTAAACATACATTACATACAAATATATATACACAAGATTAATGTTTACATAATACAAACATACTAATAAGATAAGTTTATATATATATCTTAACAATATCATGGAGGTTTCGAGTTGTTTATTTATGCAAATATGTTTACGTGTTTGGATATACGATTTTCTTGTTAACTTCTCATTTTAACAAAGGGGTTACGGTTGTTTCATGAATATAGGAGAGAGTTTAATGATATTACAAAGTGAACTAAAACATCAAAGGAAACGCGTGAAGAACTTGAAAAAGGAATCACTTTGGTCCAGAAATTTGGAAGAGGTATGGATTTGATACTAGTAATTTCAATCTTAAATTAGGGACATATAATACGCTCCCCTTAAGTAGGATATTATCATGCCCTACTTGTTACAAACATGGAAAACTATACTCCATGCAAAGCGCAGTGAACACGTTGACTAACTGGTTTTCAGTTCTGACATGTGGTGTTGTATATAAACTGTCAACTAGAATGATTTTTCATTAACATGGAATGAGAATAAATACAACGTCATTTACGGGCTCAAACAAGCTCCAAGTGCATGGTATAATGAACTCACCGCCTTTCTTATAAATTCCGACTTTCAAACGTCCTTGTCCGATCCATCCCTTTTCATCTCAAAATAAGCATGGAATCACTTTCTACCTTCTTGTCTATGTAGATGACATTGTTCTTACGGGTAGCCATGATCACTTCTTGAAAACCTTCGTTCAAGATTTAAGTGTCAAGTTCTCCATCAAAGATCTTGATCCACTTCATCACTTCTTGGGCATTGAGGTCATCTCAACACCTCAAGACTTATTTCTTTCACAACACCGACACATTCAAGACATCTTAACCAAATTCAAAATGGATGGTGCGAAGGAGGTCCTAACCCCCCTAAGCGTTTCCGACCCTCGTACCCCCTCGGATGCCTATACATCCGTTGACTCGACCCCTCACCGCAAACTTGTCGGCACTCTTCAATATCTTGGTATCACTCGGCCGAATATTTCCTTCCCAGTCAACAAACTTTCTCAATTCATGCACAACTCAAAACAGTCACATTGGCAAGCTCTCAAACGTGTTCTCCGCTATTTGAAAGAAACAGTGCACCATGAGTTATTTTTAAATAAAAGTCCTCACTTGATTTACAAGATTTTTCAGATTCAGATCGGGGAGGAATACATGACGGAGGGAGATCTACTACCGCTTATCTAGTATATCTTGGATCTAACATTATCTCTTGGCATTTCTCTCAACAAAATGGTCTCCCGCTCTTCAACTAAAGTGGAATATAAAGCACTCACAAATGACGCAATTGAAATCTCATGGGATAGAATCTTCTCCAATAACTTGGCCTTCGCACGATGCGCAAACCAACTCTATTTTGTGATAACACCGGTGCTACTTACCTATGTGCTAACCCGGTCTACCACTCATGCATGAAACATGTAGCTCTCGACTACCCCTTTGTTCGCAAACAAGTCAACACCGGTCAACTAAAGGTTTTTTCACATAAGTTCAAAGGATCAACTAGCCGATGTCCTCACCAAACTGCTACCCCGATTACCGTTTCTCGTTCCACTCCAAGATGGTGTCTCCAACGAATCATCCCATCTTGTGGTGGCGTATTAGCAAGAATCAAGCCATTTAATAAATTGTATATTTTGAATATGTATTTCAAGTCAAAGTCCAAGTCATAGTCATGGTCATGGTCATAGTCAAAGTCATAGTCATGGTCATAGTCAAAGTCTAGTCAACGTGTTTTTGAAACGAATGGATCCTTTATCATTTCCCTCTTCGGGTATTCCATTATATAGAAATATACAATCTCGTAATTTTAGGATGATTACAAAGTAATATGTAAAAACAATATTAATTACAAAACTATGTCTATAAATATATCATCTATTACACCCCGCAGACGAAGCCAGAGGAGAGCGAAGGCTTGGACTGGATCGAAAATCTTCAAATAGAATGCGTGGCAAGCCTCTGTGAAGATGTCAGCGATCTGATAGCGAGACGGGACATGAAGAACTTGCACCTGACCCTTTTGAACTTCCTCACGAATGAAGTGTATATCAAGCTCTATTTGTTTTGTTCGTTGATGTTGTATCGGATTTCTTGAGAGGTAGATGGCGTTGACGTTGTCGCAGTAAACAAGAGTGGCATAGGACAATGGGCGCTTAATTCGAGGAGGAGATTTTGTAACCAACAAACCTCTGCAACGATGTTGGCAACACCACGAGCCTCTACGCTTGAAGAGAAATTGTAGCTTGCCGTTTAGAAGACCAAGATATGAGATTATCACCATAATAAACACAAAAACCACTGGTTGAACGGCTTGTGTCCGGGCAACCTGCCTAATCGGCATCTGTATAGGCAATTGAACGCGGGGCCTGAGATGGTCCGAGTGTAAGGCCGAAACTGGTGGTGCCTTGAATGTAACATATAATTCTCTTAAGGGCATTCCAATGGTCGGTTTTAGGAGCATGCATGTGGATACAAATTTGTTGGACTGCATAAATAATGTCTGGCCGAGTGAAGGTCAAATACTGAAGAGCACGGGCGAGGATACGTACAAAGTCGGGTCATGGAAACAGTGCCAACATCAGCGCTAAGTTTGGTGTGGGTATCAACTGGTGTGTGCACGGGGTTGCCAGATGACATTCCTGCCCGTTTTATAAATTCCTGTGCATATGCCGGTTGTGAGAGAAACATGGCATTTTTGTGATGCTTAACTGAGATGTTGAGAAAGAAGCTGAGGGGTCCGAAGTCTTTAGTGGTGAATTCCATTGCCAGATGGGACATAGAAGTGGTACGGAGTGTATCTGAAGATGTGACGAGTAAAATATCATCTATATGGAGAAGTAGATAAGCAACCTGGGATCCCTGGTGAAATGTAAATAATGATGCATCACATTTACTCTGGAACAAACCCCAAAGTAAGAACAAAGTCCGTGAAACGTTGATATCCTGCCTGCGGTGCCTGTTTTAAACCATATAATGACTTTTTGAGTCGACATACATGATCCGGGAAGTCTTTCTTACGAAACCGCATTGGCTAATACGTGTATATAGTTTCATTTATGTGGCCGCGTATAAAGGCATTGGTGACGTTCAACTGGTGAATTTGCCAAGCCTAAGATAAAGCAATGGAGAGTACCGTATGTATAGTTGCCGGTTTAACAACCAGACTAGAAGTTCGCCCATAATCAATACCAACCTACTGAAGGCGACCATCACAAACTAACCTCGCCTTGTAATGTTCCCCATCATATTGAACTGGTGTTTAAATAACCACATGCTTCTTATGACATTCATGTTTGGAAACCTCGGTGTTAATTCCCACGTGTCATTCTTAATAAGAGCATGGTATTCGTCAGTCATGGCTTATACCAAACGGGTATGGACAAGGCATCGGTTGGGTTTTTGGGGATATGTACGATGGTGGAGACGTTTAGGTTAAGACGGGTTTTAGGTTTGGTGATGCCATCCATGGCGTGTGCGCATAGTGCGAGTGGTGGTAGTGGGGTTGGGTTGAGTCAGAAAAGGGTGATTTGTTCGGGTATGTGCGGTTATGGTGGTGGGTCAGAAGGTGGGCCAGATGGTTGGGTGGGCGAAGTGTGAGATTAGGCTATGGGGAATGTTGGGGCGGGTGATGTAGGCGTATATGGGTTGTAGGGTTGTTGGCCGATGGTGAAGTGGGTGGGGTGGTTTGGGCCGTGGGTATTGGGGAGGAGTGGGCCGGTGTTTGTGGTGGAGGATGGGAGGTGCCGTGAGCAGTAGATGGGGAGGTAGTATAGGATGTGTTTACATGAGGCCATCGGATGGGTGGGAAAACAAATAGAAAGTCATAATTTGGTGACGGGCTGATGGTGTTGGCGAATGGGACGGTTGTTTCATCAAACGCTACATGGCAGGAAATTATGAGTTGTTTGGTTTTGAGGTTAACGCACTTATAACCATGATGAGTGGTTGGATACCCAAGAAAACGCATGGGGTGGATCGTGGGTCGAGTTTGAGAATGATGGTGGTGGGAATTATCGAGGAACAGAGGCATCCGAAAACCCGTAGGTGATCATAAGATGGTGTGCCACCATAGAAGTTCAGTGGGTTTTGTTTTAAAGGTGTTTGACAGGTAGAATGTTGAGGAGATAGGTGGCGGTTTCAAGGGCGTGATGCCAAAAGGTATTGGGCAAGGAGGCATGGGTAAGGATGGTGTGGACAATATTATTTATGGTACGAATCATACGTTCCGCTATACCGTTTTGAGACGATGTGTGGGGACACAAACGTCTAAAAAGTATGCCATGGGATGAGAAAAAGGTTTGAAAAGAGGAGTTTATGTATTCGGTGTCGTTGTCACATTGAAACATTTTTATAGGTCGTTGAAATTGAGTTGTGATTTGTTTGTGGAATTTGTAAAAAATAGTGTAGACTTGTGATTTGTTTGACAATGGGTAGGTCCATAAAAAATTAGTAACATCATCAACAAACAGTATATAATATCTATGACCATTAGAGCTCAAAATTGGATAAGTCCATAAATCACTATGAATAAGATCAAATGGATTAAAAATACGAGTATCAGAACTAGCAAAGGGTAGTCTAATACTTTTGCCAAGTACACAACACTGACAAATGCTCTTATTTAAACTAGAAAAAATCAACAAAACAAGATGACTTTAAAGACTGTAAAGGTGCACGTCCAGGGTGTCCAAGACGTTGGTGCCATATAGTGAAGGTGATAACAGTCAAGGTTGAGGGGAAACTGGTGGTTCCGGGTCCAAGCACGAGTTTGGTAAAGGTCACCGCTGTTGTTGCACTGGAGGATAGAGATCCGGCTCTTATCGATAGAGACATAGTTGTCAGTTGTGAACTGACGAACTAAGATAAATTTTTAAGTAATCTGGGGCATAAAGGACGTTTTTTAGGACAAGTGGTGGGAATGGTGGGTGGTAATGTTTGGTTGCCATGTCCAAGTACCGACAATAATGTTGTCTAATGCTGTTATTTGAAAAAGAGTCAAAATTAACAGAGGTGTTAGACATGTTACCTGTGGCGCCTTGTGTCCATATAGCCAGTTGTTCCTGTTAGTGATTCTGTGACATAGCATGGAGTGCCTGGTCGATGTCAGTTGGTGTGTAGGCTGTGTGATGTGTTGGCTTGGTTTGGACCCAAGAATGCTTATCCCATTGCAACTGTTATTGGGCCGAGTATTGGTGGTGGGGTAAGGACACGGTGTAGAGGCCCATTGGGGAGGTACATCGGCTGTTGGGTTTGCGCGGGGGCTGGGCCAAGGCCCAAAAAGAGGAGGCGTGTCACACCTCGCCTAAGGCGGAAACGTGAGGTGAGACGAACATGGTGATCACAATCATTGTTTATGAGAAATACTAATGACATTCATTTCATCAAACACACAAGTCACATAGTCGAATACAAATTACAAATCCTAGCAAATGTTTCAAATGGCTACATCAAAATAACAAAGCAAGAGACTTCTGCAGCCATTCCTAAGCTTGCCTTCTTATTATCCTTACTTGATTTCCTGAAAAACATACTTAAAACTGTCAACTAAAAAGTTGGTGAGTTCGTAGGTTTTGCTGACTCGATAAAACAGTTTGTTGCTCAAAGGTTTCGTTGTCTGTGTCCATGCAGAATATAGTTACCATGGGCACCATAACCAAATCCTGACGTTCGTGTGTACCCCCGTCCCAATGCCTTATCACGGGACATTGTAAAGTATGGTTAATATGCATTCATATGTGTTAGCACGACTAACAGCGAAAAGGGGGGTGTCAACCCAAATAGTACTATTCATATAATCCACGGCTTATCGCTAAGCTAATGGTTATGATTGTCCAGGGAATTTGTTGTCTGTGATAATTGTGGGTCTAACTCATGTAACACATATTGTTGTCATGTACCTATGTGGGTCTGTAGCATATTCTCCCCCGAAGTTGTAAATTAGTAAAACAGTAAAAGGGGTCACGAAACTCACCTGATGTCTAGATATGTGGTCTAGCAAAGCCAAGTAACTACTGTTCGACAAAAAGTGCCCTATAACGTCAAAGACATATTAAGTTGTGTGTATTTGTTATTTACCATACAAGTTGTTCACCCGACTTGTGGACCCTTATGTTAGTCATGTGTGGGTCATATCTTGTGCACGTGACATTTATTACTTGATTCGTATGCACTTTGTGAGATGTACAGTTTCGTGAATTCTAGGCGTTTTATTGTAAAGACGTATCTATTGTTAATTTGAGCATAAAAGAGTAACCTTGTGTGCATTATGTAGTTATCTAGAAAATGTGTCGAAACATTCATACAAGGTGTGATAAGTTCGGTGTATGTGTACATTATGTATGGATCAACTGGGCCGAAAGTTTTGCAAGTATTCGACTCTTGGTACACGATCCGACTTCGGGTTTAAGTGATCTCCTTCCTAGGTCGAGTTTAGACATAATATGGTGATGAAAAAAAACAAGTGCATTGTGTTGGTAGCTATATAAAATCGTGATTTTGGAGACTAAGTTATTACATCATTGTTTTCGATCACAAATACTAGTTTGTACAATGATTAAGGGCCGATATTGTAAGTAGAAGGGTATGGGTCGGGTGGTTCATTAGGGCCGATTGTTTAAGGATCAAGAGAGGTTTATGGATAGTCATCATACCTACACAAGTTGAGGATGAACTTGGATGCTTGGCTCGCTTCTAGCTTTGATTCCTTGGGTCCTATGTCTTGTAAATTGAGAGTAGAAAGAAAAAGCTGAAGATGGTGGTGTGGGGTGTTTTGGCTGAGAGAAAAAACAAGAAGAAAAGGAGGAGTTTGTAAGTTCTTTGGTGTGAGTATAAATCTTAGTTTCCACCTCTATTTATAGTCCAACATATGGTAAGCAAAGTGCATGGTTCTTTGGTTTTCGGAAGGTACATTCCATTTTAATTCAAGTTGTTGTCAAAGTTGAAATGGACAAGTGGTCTTGTGATCTTTGGGGATTAACTGAGTATAAAACAAAAGAGGATCTCCATCATTTTTGGTTGAAATCAAGTCTAGGGAGGATCTTAATTTCAACACAAGGCCTATAAGTGTGTAAGAGGAGTTGGTTGTCCATTTGTGCCATGCATGAGCTAGTGAGACAAAATAAATTAATGGTGGTTCTTGTGTTGTCTTTTTTCTCTATTATTCGCCAAATGGGAGCAAGATCAAGTTTCTTATGGAAAGTCAACAAGCTTTGGGAAGTTGTGATAATATGATCAAGCCTAATTTGGTATAAACAATGGTTGTCATGTTGATAGAGACTTGTGCTCTTGTCCTTGTTTGTGCGGCCGTGAGGTGTCAAGGAAAGAAAAGAGTTGTATCTTGTGCAAGTACAAGATCTTATCATGTTGTCATCATGGGTGTTATGTCATTTTCAGCTAGGTGGAGGTTTTGTTTGTTTGTTTTGTGTAGCATTCGGCCGATTAAAGGGAAAGAAGAAAGGATGTTATGGGTAAAGATCATGCATGGAGGAGATATATCATAAGGTATTAGAAGATTCCAAATTGTCTTATATTGCCACCAATAAATCAAGAAGTGCAAGTGTGTTGTGTGGGAGGTTTGTCATGTAGTCATTGGGGTATAAGTAAAGTGTAGTTTTGTTTTATCTATAGCACACACATGTATATATATATATATACACACTTACATATGTATGGTGTGTGTGTGAGAGAGAGTTTGAGTCTTTGTCACTAGTCCATGTTATGTCACTTTCATTGTTTATATATACATATGTGGAGATTTATAGGTTGAGTTCACTTATCATGTATGTATAATATTACTTTTAAGTTTTGATCATATAAATATGTATTTGTAAAAATATAGTTTTTGGTTCCATAAATTATTATGTGAAAATCCATACATACGTTTGCTTTTGTTGATCCTTATGATGGTCATGGTGTTCGG
>JAUTDX010005369.1:0-25116 GCA_030844895.1 Ambrosia x helenae | reverse complement strand
AAAAAAACATGAAACACAGTTCATCATCACATTCATCTCTTCCCCCTTTATCATCTGAACCCTAGCTCTCTAAAATTCATCATCACGTTCATCATCACGGTCAGTGTTTCATGTTTATAAACCAACACTCTTTCTATAATACCACGACTCTTTCTTCAAGTTAATTGGTGATGAAGTAGTGCATCCAATCAGTGCAGTGGCTTAATTAGGGTTGATCAATGCATAATCATGATTTTACCTTTTTTTTATTCCTATGATATTACTTACAGGTTTTTATTATAGTAATGATGTTGTTTCTTTTTAACGGTTTACGGCTAATCGACAAATTAATCGCTTCTTTCCTTTTCTTTAAATTCTTATATAAATGAATTTACGTTTAAAAAATAAAACATATAGAACACTTGTACTATAGCTTTAAGTATATGTGCGAGCTAGAGGCAGCTAAAAAAATTTTGTACACTATCTTTTTCGCCTATTAGGTGTTTGATGAAATGTCACAATGAAGAAATTTATATAAGTGAATCCTTATCAAGTAATCAAATGGATGGAATTTTGGTAGTTTGGGTGTGAAGAAATTTATTTAGTGGATGATTTACCATAAAGAATTGTGATTATATTTATGATTTTTCTATAGGGGAAATTGGTTGCAAGATTCGGAGGATACTGTAAAAGCAGCAGCAGATGCCTTAGGAAAGCATGGATTCATAAATATTTTGGCATGCAGGTAACCTCACACTCAACACTAGAACACCCATCTCTTTGTAATAACTTTCTTCTATAGACAATGTGGTAGGTTTATGGCTGAAATCTATAGTTAAGTGATTTTCCTTTCGTTATTATTAATATGGATTTAATGTTGTTTGTCATGCCAAATTTTCTATATGGTCTTAAACTAATTGGACATGAATCTCCATGTGATGATTGATGATGATTACCACTAAAATAGGACATTCAATGATTGTGATTTTGGGATGAGCACTCTAAGCTAGCAAAGTGGGCATCTTCAAACTTACGGTCAGTGAAATGTACAACAGGTATCCGATCTTCATTGGACTTGATCATTTTTATTGTTTATGTTGATTTTTTATATTGATGCAACATATGCATAATTTATATGGTAAAATGATAAAATTAATGTTACATGCACGTTGAAATCTTGTTATTCATCATTAAGGTCTTTTGCTATAACGCACATATGCATATGTTATGGGGTAATGAAAAAAGTAAGTTAATGCACATGTGCATTAAGATTGAAAGTTTGGTTTTATTATGTGTTGTTTATTATTTGTAGACAAAGAGAGATAAAATCAAAGAATGTAACTTTGTGTTTATAATGAGGCATAAAGGGTCAAAAAAGGTTGCTGGATGCAATCAAGGATGATGACATAATCGTTTGATCAGGAGGTTAAAAAAGGTCGGTATTAATTAGTTAAGCAATTTAGATATATATGCACATGTGCATATATGTATATTTATCATGATAACTAATAAATATTAATTATTAGTTGTTTAAACACACGAACAATGTGATAAATTTGAGAAGTATATGTTGTTCAGGTTGACGGATGAAAAAACAAGGGAGATGTTAGATGAGGCGTCAATGAGGTGTGAAAGAGTGTTGTAAGAAGATAAGTAAAAAGGAGAAGAAGAAGAAGAAGAAGATGATGAAAAGGGCAAAAAAGAAATAGAAGGGGACACTGTTGGTGAACGTGAGGTTGTGAGATAATTAGAAGTTTGTAGGTAGGCGGTTAATAGTAACATAGCTGGTTTGTAATATGGATATTTTTTTTTTGTTATCGTTTGTTTTATTGAGTTAATACGTTTGGTAGAAACTACATGTAGTTGTATGATAAAAACAAATTGGTATGAAAACTTTGTTATTTAAAGGATGATGCATGCACATATGTATGCCCGAAAGTTAAACCACTAAAAAAATTTAACAATATTAGTGAAATGCACATGTGCATGCAGTACACATTTCTTATTTTATAGTTCTTATATAGAGGTTTTTAAGTTTATTCATGTTTGTTGTTATACACGTGTTTTATTTTCATTTATGTTATAATATGCATGAATAAACACTTGACGAGTTCGAAAGTATTTTATATCTTACTTTGCGTCTATTTAATGACCATTGAATAAAATTTGTGACCCCTTATATATCTTATCGTGCCCATTTAATAATCATTTAATTATGGTAATTAACAATTCATTAAAAAGTGTGATTTAATAGTGAAATGCACATGTGCAAACGGTATATTTCTGTATATATAACAGTGAATTGCACATGTGCATCAGGGATGACGTCATATCAGCCATTTTTTTATTTTTTATTTTATTATTTATTTTTTTTTGAATTATTAATGCAAAATAATTATTTTGGGTGTTTTTAGTTTTTTTATTTTTTTATTTATTTTGGTTATATAAATTTTTTATTTTTTTAATTTTTTGATGGAAGGGTTTTTGTAGACACCCTTCATATTTACAAAAATGCCACCTGTTCACACTGGTTCCTTGGTTCTCCCTAAATGGTGGTTTTTAAATGATCCAAATCCTATATATATTACTCCTATACAATAACTACATCTTAATATGTGTATACAACACATATTGCCTGGTGTTTTCCTTTAATGCTACAGATTTTTTATTTTTCTTTAATGTTAATAAATTATTAAGTAAAAGCATATAAACAAAAGAGTAAACTGCCACTTTCGTCCCTGAGGTTTGACACTTTTTGCCAGTTTCATCCAAAAGTTTTTTTTTTCTCAACTGGATCCAAAAGTTTTCAAATAGTTGCTCGTTTCATCCAACTCGTTAACACCGTTAGTTGAAGTCAGTTAAATAAGGGCAATTTTGTCATTTCGTCTTTTAAGTGAAGGACATTTATGTCAATTCGTATATTTTAATCCCAACCCTATTTAAAACACACAATCAACCCCAAATCATCTTCTCCATTCCAAAACCCTAATAAATCAAAACCCAAAATTAAACCACAAAAATGAAAATTAGCATAAAAGGATATGCTTTTGGCCACAAAAATGGCAGTTTACTCTAAACAAAAAAAACGTAGTTGTTATTTTGGTTGACTGAAACACAAGGGACTTTTATTCTATATATATATATTACTCCTATACATTAACTATATCTTAGTATGTGTATACCACACATATTGCTTGTGTTTTCCTACAATGCCTCTATATTTTTTTATTTTATTAATATTAATAAATTATTAAGTTATACATATATATAAACTATTAAAAGCATTTGGGAAAGATTCCAACCAAATTTAAGTAAATACTAAACTTTAAGCTTATGGCACAACAACTTAATGAAGTTAGTAAAGGGATAAAATAGTTTTTTCACATGAATATTAAATTGAATAATGAATAAGTTTTATTCACATTCATTTTGCATTAGTTAAAACTAAAATTATTGAATAATTATAATTTTTTTCCCTTGTTTTGTAACTCTAGATGTCCAAAAGTTATATGATCATTTAAAGAAACTAGTGTGAATGCCCGCGCGTTGCCGCGGCGGCGACAACTTATAACACGATACTTAGTGTCTAGAATTTTATCAATTATCTCGTGAGTTATTGTACAGTGTTGATATCAATTCTCTATTTGTTGATCTAGTCATTAAGGAAAAAAGAAATGTAGCTAAATGGGACTGGTCATGTGGTCAAACGGGTAGTAATAATAAGTAACACATAAGCGTATTTAGTTTTTTTTCTTAGAAATCGATCAAAAAAGTTTGTATTTATGGTCTTCTTGGGTTGTGTCCCATGTGTTTTTATGGTCAAACCAATCAACCAAAGTCCAAAACTCCACTAAAAGAGGAGTGGTCATATTCTTAAAATATGTTTAAGGGTCGACCCCAAAAAGCTTGTTTAATTACTTGTGAATTGGTTTTCTTGGGTTTTGTCTTTGTGTTTATATCTTAACTGGGTAAAATCAATCAACTAAAAATGACAGGTTATATGGCCGAACAAGTTGAATGTCAAGTGTACTTTACTCATCATGCAAGCTTTATAATCCTCCAAAGTTCATACTTTTTTTATCAGATGGCAATTGATGTTTGTATGACACATAGAAGGTTAAAAACCTTTTGGAAATTCAATAGGCGTTAATGCAATGTTAAATAACGTGTAATTGATACTACAATCTAAACTACTATTAAAAGTAAAAACAAACTACAGGAAAAATAAGAGACAAACCCCAATATCTTTTGGTTAAAGTTAACCGCAAGGCGCTCAACCAAGATCTACAAAACTCATGTCATTTTGAATTTAACCGAAGTGAAATAAAATAGAAAATGTTTAGACAAAATCAAAAGCTCCAATAAAAAAATACGAAAAATTTTCTAAACATGCATTTTGTGTATCAAAAGATGGTACATTATATATCCCAATCAATTAATAAACGTCACTCTAAACCGAAAATGGTGCGCTTTTGGACTATAAAATCAAATATGATGCTAAAGAAAACATCAAAACCTGCTGCAATGTTATAGCTAGATGGGCGAAGCCCGTGTCGACCCATAACAGGACTATATGAAGCCTTTCTTACACCAACTAAATTCCTGCTTGTACATACTTTTTTGTCGGATTCGAGATGCAACTATAGTGCCGTTGTCCAGTGGCAAAGCTTGACCCGAGACTTTGGGGGGTCGGAAATCCACGGGGGGGGGGGGGGGGGGGAGGGGGGGGTCAGAAATCCCTTGTTTCAGGGGGTCAAAACCGTATATACCAATGAAAATTGTTTTGTTTCTTGAGAAGTCCACCTTGCTTGCCACCCCCTGCTGTGTTTTCTGAACAACAAACAAGAAGACTCGTAAATGTTTATTCTGCTCATTGTAGTTTACCAAAAGAAAAACATTGTGCTAATTCCATACATATTACCTTACTCTTATCCAACTCCGCTTCTTTGGCATCACCTTCTGGCTTCTCTGAATTTGAGAGCAACCCCCCTCATTATCATGCTGATCATCATGTGAATCTTCATTCAACTGTACAAGTTTATTAGAGTCGACAAGAAACAAACGTTGAGCAAGTATTTCATATTTACTTGAAACACTCATCACTTTTAACAGAAAATGTGGACAATTGAAAAAAATACTCACTTCCAAAGCCGCTCTCACGTGATGCTACATCATCTAAAACCGCCACCGCCGTCGTCAGTCTTTGATCATCCAAAAAAGAAGGGTAATTTATGGATATTGGGAGTGTTCATTGGCAACTGGTTCATTATATATAAACCCTAGGTTGATAACTCATAGTGAGGATGAATTGAACACCACCATTCAAAGAATTTGGGGGTTATATTTCTCTTGCCTCTTCTAAACGTTTGCTCTTCTAAAAAAAATTTTATGAAGGGCCGATTAATTTTAATGAAATCATCATTAAAAGCCAATGGGGGTTATATCTCGATTCCTCTCAGTTTTAATGAAATCAGCATTAAAAGCCAATGGGGGGTTATATCTCGATTCCTTTCATCTTGCATCAAAGATTTATATCATTGGCATCAAATGTAGTACACAAGGGCATAAAAGAAAGAAAAAATGGTTTAAAAATAGTGATTTATACTTGTGACTTTTGAATTGCCATCTTAAAATGATGGTGAAATGACCAACTTAGCCATCTCTCCTCCTTAATAAGGTAACATAGATTAATATAAAATAGGATTATGAAAAAACAATAATAAATATTAAGATGGAATGCCTTATTACTTTTAATTACGTTTTAAAAGTGTATATATATATATATATATAGGTAGAGGATCCGGTAGGAAAATTGTTTTGTGTAGGAAGTGTAGGAAGTATTTTCAACCATTAGATCAAATCTGATTAAATCATTAGATGAAGGCCATTATAGACTTTTTGTCAATTTTTTTATTTATTACAAACCCACTAAATTAGTAACTAACATCTAGATATTTATGAAGATTAATCATCCTAAATTAACTAATTATTCATTATTTTTCATAAGAATCATAAGATATTCATATCAAATAAGTTGATCAATACCCAAAAACTTGTTTGATTCTTCAAACATATAACCCATCTCTATCACTTTTTCGATTATTCAAGATCATGGCAGAATGTTAACATCAGGAGTGTTTTATAATAACGTCAGAAGTGTTTTATAATGAAAGAGAAACTAGTATGCATTAATAAGGAATGTTTTATAATATCATCGGGGGTGTTTTTTATAATAACATCAATAGTATTTTATATTGAAGCTAAACACAGTAGAAGTGTTTTTAAAACAGTAGAAGTGTTTTAACAGATACGAATCATGTTTAGTAAAAAAAACTATTATTTGGTTAGATCAGCAAAAAAAAAAAAGAGAGAACACTATTACTTTAAACCCATTATTATAGAAGATGAAGAATAACCGGTGCAAAGAAGGTTTTGTGGTTCTATTTGTTTTTTTTTTCTTTTTGGAAGATGAACAAGTTTGAATGTATGAGAGAGATTATAATAACTAATAATATTTAAGATTAAAATTAAGATGAGAGAGAGGGGTGCATGATTTAAGGGTGAAAATCAAATGGTTTCTATATCAAAATACAAGAAATGACATTACTACCCTCATTTAAAACACATATTGGACCATCCTACCCTTAATTATTAAAATATAATTAGTAGAATCTTAACAAACCCAAACTTTTAATCTTAACCATCCATTTCTAGATCCAATGGTTGAAAACACTTCCTACACTTCCTACACAAATCAATTTTCCTACAGAACCTTACCCTATATATATATATATATATATATATATATATATATATTATATATAGGGGAAGTATTGGGAGAAAACCCACCCAAATTGAGTAAACCCCAAAAACTCATCATGTGGCCTAGATTAATCCACATCATCAAAAACACAAAATCATATTTTATTCAAGGAAGGTTATTTTAGTCATTTTCTTATCACTCTCTTACACACTCTCTCTCTCTCCTGACATATATTTATTCCCTCTATCTCTCTCATTTTTTCAAATCTCATTTCTTTTACTTTCCCTCTTTCTCATCCCCTTTCTTTGTCTCTCTCTAAAAATAAAACCAGAGATCTTAACCTCACATCCTCCTCTTTCTATCTCTAAAGACCATCGAACCTCACAACACTCTGCATCTACTCCAACCACTCGTAAACAAGGACCTGGATCCACCTTCCATCTCGTTCAAGAAAACAGAGCAACGGGACGATGAACATACTCGTTCAAGAAAAGATGAGGGAGTCGAGAAGGAAGGGAGCCTCTTTCGACTGAAACAAATCCTCTGTATAGGTAATTATTATTATTATTATTGAGTGAGGGTGTGTGAAGATGGAGATAACAAACTGATGGTGTTGACTCGAACATCAAGATCTAGATGTAGATGAAACTTTTTTCTTTTTTTAATAAATTAATAATAAAGATAATGGATTTTCATAGCTAAAAGCAAAACTGTTTGTCATATCATCTACCAAATCAAACATGTGATTTTCTTTGCTATTTATAATATTTTTGTATAATATGATTAAGACATATATTATATAAAAAGCAAGTGCTCGTTTTGCTTTTTTTTTTTAAGCTGAAACTTTTTTTCTTTGAAAGTGATGATGAATTTTTTTTAACGTGCAGTGCTTGCAACGAAATCATCATCGTCTCTTGAATTTTTTAATATGCTGGTATGTTTTGATTTGTGCGTTTTGTGTTAAGTTTTGATTTTGTTAGAATAATAATAATAATAACAGTTTTGGGGATAGTTTTTGTTTGCATACCAAGTGTTCGATCAAATGCTTGAATGAAAAAAAAAACTTATGTTAACCTTTTTGATTTTTTTTTATATTATTGTTTTGTTTTATGTTAGATTGTTATTGAATTGGGGACATGAGGTTGATAGATCACATGTGATTGATGAATAAATGTGTAGTCTTTTTATGTTAGTATATGCTAACAGATGTTAGTGATGTCCCATTATGTGTGTGAGGGTCCCAACTAACATGTGTATCTGTTCTAGTGTTGCTTTTCATGAATAGGCTAGGAAGAAGGTGGCGTTGGTAATGTGGTTGTGGTAAGTGATGTTATTTTATACACACGTTAGTGATGCTAACACATGCTAGTATATGCCTAACTAACAGATGTTAGGGTCTATATGACATACGTTTTTTTTTCAGTAAAACAATGTTTTAGAATATGCTAACGCATGCTATTGATGTCTTTTATGTTAACACTTTTGATTTTTTTATATTATTGTTTTGTTTATGTTAGATTGTTATTGAATTGGGGACATGAGGTTGATAGATCACATGTGATTGATGAATAAATGTGTAGTCTTTTTATGTTAGTATATGCTAACAGATGTTAGTGATGTCCCATTATGTGTGTGAGGATCCCAACTAACATGTGTATCTGTTCTAGTGTTGCTTTTCATGAATAGGCTAGGAAGAAGGTGGCGTTGGTAATGTGGTTGTGGTAAGTGATGTTATTTTATACACACGTTAGTGATGCTAACACATGCTAGTATATGCCTAACTAACAGATGTTAGGGTCTATATGACATACGTTTTTTTTCAGTAAAACAATGTTGTAGAATATGCTAACGCATGCTATTGATGTCTTTTATGTTAACATTTTTGATTTTTTTTATATTATTGCTTTGTTTATGTTAGATTGTTATTGAATTGGGGACATGAGGTTGATAGATCACATGTAATTGATGAATAAATGTGTAGTCTTTTTATGTTAGTATATGCTAACAGATGTTAGTGATGTCCCATTATGTGTGTGAGGATCCCAACTAACATGTGTATCTGTTCTAGTGTTGCTTTTCATGAATAGGCTAGGAAGAAGATGTTAGTGATGCTAACACATGCTAGTATATGCGTAACTAACACGTGTTAGGTTCATATGACATACGTTAGTATATGCCAACTAACTTGTGTTAGGGTTCAAATGACATACGTTATTTCAGTAAAACATATGTTTTAGAATACACTACACATGTCAGTGATGTCTCATTATGTGTTTTGGAGAGCCCAACTAACACGTGTTATCTTTTTTGTAGGTGAAGAGATGTTTTGTGTTAAAGATGAAGATGGGTATCAAGAATGAAGTATAGATGATATGTTAGTATATGTCCAATTAACACTCAAATTGACCCATTTAACATTTTCTAGTGATGCTAACACATGTTAAAAATAATTAATGTAGGAGGTTCTATGAACAACCACCGGAGTTCAAGCCGGCTACTCCGCACAAGGATCGGCTAGAGATGGTGTGCTAAGGATTGAAACATGAAGCTGAAGATGCCTAGTAAGGAATTAAGCATAACGCCGGGGTTTAATCAACATGTGTCACTGATGCTAACACCTGTTAGCATATGCCCAACTAACACGTGTTAGGGTTCAATCAACATGTGTCACTTATCCAACTAACACATGTTAGGTTCTATGTAAAACCACTGGACTTCAAGCCGACTACTCCGCAAAAGGATCAACTAGAGATGGAGTGCTAGGGATTGAAACAGAAGCCGAAGATGCCTAATAAGGAATGAAGCATAACGCCGAAGACGACTGTTAAAGAATGAAGAATAATGTGTTTTGTTATGTTAGTTTATGATAGTTTTGTATCATCTTTTTAATTGTTTAGATTTATATGAAACTAATTTGTTACACTCAATGTTGATTGCAATAAATTTTTCTATACATGTTTTCTTTTATGTTGATATACTAGTCCAAAATTATCGTGATAATTATCTGAACCAATAACACGTGCTAGTGATGCCTGTGAAAAAAGTTTGTTTGAAGAGAACAACTAACATGTGTTAAAGGGCTCGTACGGCATACGTTATTAATAAATCTGGATCTTTAAATTAATATATTAAATAAGTGGTAGAGAAAAAAGTAGGAGAGAGAAGGTGGAGAGAGAAAAGGTGGAGAGAGAAGATGAAAAGGTGGAGAGAGAATGTGACAAGATGGAGAGAGAATGTGAATCCATTTTACCTATATACCCTTTTTCTAATATAATATCATTTAAAGTATAGTATTAAAGTCAAGATGGAGAGAGAATGTGGGACCATGCTTCACAACCATTGATCATGCTTGATCAATGGTTGTGGTAAGGTTTATAGAGTTTACTCAAAAAGATAGGGTTTTCTATTAAACCTTGCCCTATATATATATATATATATATATATATATATATATATATATATATAGGATTAGGTTCTATTAGAAACCACCATTTCATGCAAGAACTAAAGAACCCATCTGAACCAATAGGGTGGTGCCACATGTCATGTTTTGTTTGTATTAGGAGAGGGTAGTATAGTAAATGTACATTAAATATTAATTAATCAATAACCCCACCCCACCCCACCCTACCCACACCCACCTCACTCTCTCTCTCTTCCCCTTCCATATATAACTCTCTCTTCTCACACGATCACACAATCAGATTATCTCTCATCTCTCTCTTCTCTCTCTATTCAAACATCTCAATAATAATAATAATAAAGAGTCAAAGATCTGATAGAAACAAGATGAATAGATGTCGAACAAGATGATGAAACAGATTCGAACGATGATGAAACAGATTCGAACATGATGAAAACAGATCGGGGGGTGTTCAGATTTGATGGCATTATGAAGATGAACAGATCTAGGGGTGATGGTGCTAACTTGATGTCGAACTTTTTAATGAGCCAAGATCTGAACGAAGATGGTTATGGTGGTACGTAGGTGACGAAGATGGAGATGGTGGTGAGTGTGGATCCAGATCCAGATCAGGTATTATTATTATTATTATTATTAATGTTGCCGGAGAAGAGGGCTCCGATGGTTAACCAGAGAGTACCTGAATCTTTTACTGTTATGGTTATTGTTATTGGGCCATAATAATAAGAAGAAGCCTAGTTGCAAGAATAAATGGCTAAAGATATGTTGAAGATCTGACCATTTTATTTTATTTTTATTAGAGGGTTAGATTAGATGAACATGAGGAGTTTTCTTGATTATTATTATTATCATTATTATTATTATTATGACGTATAACTATTAGCTATGCAATATCCAGGAATTTTGCAGTATAACTATTAGCTATGCAATATCCAGGAGTGAAAATAATGAACGATTGTGAGATCACGTAATTATGTATGAAAAAAAGAAAGATCACCCAAGTTCATACATAAGTGTTTTGTTTAATTGTGTCATTACATTTAACTATTTATGAAAACAATTTACAAGACGGGGCAGTGTTGAAGCTAGATAATAAACAGTTAGTGTCGAAGCTATGTTTTTTGGGTGGGTGTTTACACCAATGTAAACGGTTGTGTCATTTGTATCAAGTTATTACCCGTAGTATAGTATAAAACCACCACAGTACAAAACTATGGTTTTTTACACTGGTGTATTGGAGTGTTAATATACTCTATTTTTTGGTCAGTTTTAGTTTTTGAAGTGTTTAAAAGATTTTGGTCTATATGAGGGGTTCTGCTACACTAGTGTAAAGTGTGGCATGTGTAACGAGTTTCACATGTTATTTTTACACTGGTGTTTTTTATTTTACTTACATTAATGTTTTTTGTTTGTTTTTAGTGGGTCTTAGTCTTGTGTTTTTTATGTTCTTTACACTGGTGTTTTTTTATGTTCTTTACACTGGTGTTTTTTATGTTCTTTAACACTGGTGTTTTTTATGTTCTTTTTACACTGGTGGTTTTTATGTTCCTTACATTGATTATTATATCACAATTTGTTAAACTTTTTGTGCCATCACACTGGTGTAACAGTTTTTTTATTTTAATTTTTCAGGGAAGGAGGACAGCTGGTGCGCAATGTTTTTCTTGGTGTTTGGCAAATGCGCAACAGGGGTGACGTCGCGGCGTGCTGGCAACGGTGGTTGAAAATGGATGTATTCTTTCCAGATTGGTGTAAGAGAAGCACCTCGGATCTTGCCAACAGAGAATATGGGATGTCATGGAGGACCAAAGCGCTTCGAACTTTTGCCTACTAGGTATTATTACATTTTGTAATTTTAGTTGGTAGTGTAGAGTTTTCGTTTTCGACGAACAGAGATGTAATTTAGATTTCCATATGTAATTTTGTTTTACATGTTGTAATTGTATTTTTTTGTATACACTGATGTAAATATATTTCCATAAAAAATCTGTGCATATTAAAAATCTGTAATTGTATTTGTATTATTACATTTTGTAATTGTATTTTCCATAAAAAAAATTTGTGCATATTAAATGAAAATATATGCACTAAAATGAAAATAATCTGTGCATATTAAATGATATGCACTCACTAAAAATGAAAATAGTATGTGCATATTAAAAACATCTGTGCATAAAGGATAAAAAAATGTGAGTTTTGGAGGGCAAAAAAAATCTGTGCATGAAAATAATCTGTGCATATTAGTATTTTATTGGTTTTGGAGGAGAGAGAAATGTGAGTTTTAATATTATTATAAAAATACAAGTGGGTGGATAAAGTAGGAGAGAGAGTGGGGTCAAGATTACAATAATACCCTCCCTAGATTTTTTATTATTATCTTTATCAAAAAGGTGGACAAGTGGGCACTAAAGGACAAAAAAAAGTGGTGGCATAATAATAACCATTGGATCAACTAAGATCAATGGATTAAAATGGTTCCCATGGTTCTTGTATGAAAGTGTGGTTTTCATTTTACCCTTTCCCTATATATATATATATAGCTTAGTGGTTATTTTGGTTGACTAAAACATAAGATTTTTATTCAGTATATACATTAACTATATCTTAATATGTGCATAACACATATTGCTTGTGTTTTCCTTTAATGCTACATATTTTTTATTTATCTTTAATATTACTAAATTATTAAGTTACACTTATATATGTTGTGAAATTGTCCACTCTGCTGCATCAAGCGGGTTTCCCGCTAGTGATTTTAAAAAGTGCGTACGTGAACCGGAATGAAAACCGACACCGGGTAAAAAGAAAGCCAATTTGTAACAGAGCAAACCAATACAAAACCAAACCGGTTTGACTTGAAACCGTTCAACACTCAAACTGGTTTCGGTCTATGTTTAAAAAATTAACCAATGTTTTATGTTTGCACCTCTACATGGCCTTTGTTAGTTTCAATGTGGTCTGTTCGTTTAGCATAGTGGGTTCTCAGCCCAATAAGATACCCTTTTTGGTGCCGCAAATAATAAATAAGCAAATGAATCACTACTATAAATTAGCCCAGATTGGTTTAATTCATTCAGCCCATTTGAGATTTGAGTGTTTATTAATGCCCAACATGAACTAAATTCATGTATTTTGTTCGTATAACAGTTTCAGTCGCATTTGATACGTACCTAATCCAAGGACCCGACCCGTTGCATAAGGACCTACGTGTACCGCTAGTTTATTCTAATAAAGACCGGGTCATGAAAAAACCATCCTATTACCACGTATTCACGTTCGCATGCATAACAATAGGCTTGGAGCACATTACCTGCATTAATTTAGATTTTCATGTTTCATTTGTTTTCATATATATATATATATATATATATATATATATATATATATATATATATATATAGGGGAAGGTTCAATTGAGAACTCATAGTTAGGGAGAGAACTCGAGAACTCCTACTTAAATTAAGAAAAAAAATCATAACTCAAAATTTAAGTCAAAAACCAAAAATCTGGTTCGGAGCTTCTCTTTCCCACGTCATCCCGGTTCAGAAAAAAAATAAAAAAAATAAAAATAAATAAAAAAATATAAAAAAATAGGCGACTTCTAATGCACCTGTGTAGTAAATGTCCGGTTAGCTTTAGGGTTTAGTTTTTGGGTTTAGTTTAGCTTTTAGGGTTAGTTTTTTTTTAGTTTAGTTTGTAAGGTTTAGGTTTTTTGGGGGTGGGGTGGGGGGTGGGTAGGGTGGGTTTAGGTTTTTGGGTAGGGGGTAGGTTTTTTGGTGGGGGTTAGTTTTTTGGTTGTGGCGGGTGGGGCTTAGGTTTTTGGTAGGCGGTGGGTGGGGTGGGTTTAGGTTTTTGGGTGGGGGTGGATGGGTGGTTTAGGTTTTTGGGTAGGCGATTTAGGTTTTTTAGTGAGGGTGGGGGTGGGTGGGGTGGAATTAGGTTTTTGGGTGGGGGTAAGTTGGTGGGTAGGTGGTTTAGGCTTTTGGGTTATACTACACATGTGCAGTAGCGTTTTTTAGGTGTGTTTTTTTTATTTTTTTTTAATTTTTTTATTTTTTTCCGAACGGGTATGACGTGGGAAAGAGAAGCTCCGAACTAGTTTTCTAGTTTTTTACTTAAATTTTGAGTTATGATTTTTTTATTATATTTTTTTGTATTTAATTAGGAGTTCTCGAGTTCTCTCAATAAAATGAGTTCTCTATTGAACCATCCCCTATATATATATATATATATATATATATATATGTAATTGTGGTTTACTATTAAGAAGAAGAAGAAAATATATGAAAAGCTTTGTGCTTTATCTCTATTCTTGTCTTGTGTTTTTAAATGTTTTGTAGGTTTTTCTTTGTAAAACCTATCACATTTATTTCTAAATCACTATGAAGGATTTCTTTTTTAAGTTAGGGATAATATTAAATTGTCAATTAGCAATCCCTTTTTAACGGCTAAACTTACACACCATAAAAATTGAACCACTTTTTTTGAACGACCACCAAAACTTTTATTTCAAAATGATAGCAAGAGACTAGCAAGCAAAATCCTAAAACAAACCCTGAAAGCAACGTCCGAAAATATACAACAATAAAACCCGAAAATAAAATACCTGATACCACCCCATTTTTGTCAAATCAAAACTACACCAGGATTCCCAAGACATATCCGCCATTTTCCCGCGATTTTTAATCCACAATTACCTCATTATCTTGATTTCTTCCAGAAGTTTCCCAACCGAAATATGCTTTTGTTTAAAAATAAAGTCGTTTCATGCCCTCCATATACTCCAAAAAAACTGTTAGCACCACCCCGTAGAACGCTTTTCTAGTCCGAGTCCCTTCCATAGCCGTATGATGGAAGATCAACAAGTCCCGAACATGAAAAGCACAAAACTTCGGGACATGACACAACACGAAAATCACCTGCCAAACCTCCACAAAAACCGGGCAACCTGTAAAAAGATGATTTGTTGACTCAATACTCGTCTCACAGATCTTACATAGCTGCGACTCAACTTGTATATGCCTCCTAGCCAAAGCCTCAGATGTCGGAAGTCTATCAACAAACGTGCGCCAAGCCACAACCCCTACCTTTTTTGGAACCCAACTGCACCAAAGAAAAGAAGAAACCTGCTGCACATTTGAAGCTTCAAATATGCGTTGTTTCATACCGCTGATCGAGTGATCGAGAACCCGGCAGTCCCACACCCCATCCATGACCATGTGTCTTGTGTTGTCGATAGTTCCACTTCGTTTAAGAGCTGTGTAAGATCACCCACCTCGGCTCTTTCCTCGGCCGAAAGAACAGACCGCCTCCATTCCAACGAGAAATATTTTGACACGATCCGATATAACACAAAGTCTTTCTTATTCATGGCGAATAACAACGGGAACTTCTTGACCAAAGGTTCATCGGCAACCCATCAATCATACCAGAACAAAACCCCTAACCTTCTACTTATGTAATTCACTTCCCCTTTAAGAATAATTTTAGGCCCATTTTTTTATGTTGCCTGATGCCTAAAATCTTTTGATGGTTCTCGGCCCTGGTAAAAAACAAACGGAATCACAATTTGCACACCCCTTAACCCATTAGATTCATCTGGAAATCAGTATACTCTATGTTATTAATCATATTTTGGTGTTTTTTTTTTCTGAATATCTGATATTTCTATAAAACTATATTTGTTTCTTTATCAATACCAATAATCTAAATGCCTTAAATTTTATCTAAAACTTTCTGGGCCTTATGTGCGAGATCAACGATATATGTTCAGGGAACCAAATGCACCACATTTAACTTAACTTTTCAGATCTCCAACGTATAAAATATATAAATATAAATAAAAGATCCATAATATAAAACGTATAAAAGATAAAATTAGTTATTATTTCAAATAAAAATCCATGAGACTGATCGATGAGATTTCCTAATCCATTAAGACAAAAATTAAGTGAAATAGGCATGGTGGAGCAGTTAGGCATTATTTATCACCTGCTTCTTATTCAAATGTCCTTTAATCACTTTCTGGAGCTGTTCATCTTCCATGTTTAATAATAACTAGTAATTCTGCCCGCGCGCTTCGCGGCGCGCTCTCGGCATAACAATCAACGTATCCAGCACCGCCACTCCCTATGTTGTTTTTCACCAAAAAAAAAATCTTAACCAAAAAGTTGCTGGCCGAAACGGGGAAAAAATAACCTAAGCAGAAAGTTAGTGGCCAAAATGGGAAAAAAGAAAGTTGATGAAAATAATGAAGAAGAAAATGTGGTGAAAACGATAAAATAAAAAACTTAACCAAAAAGTTGGTGGCAAAAATGGGAAGAAAAAAACTTTAAAAAAACTAATGAAGAGGAAAATGTGGTAAAACGATAAAATAAAAACTTAAGAAAAAGTTGGTGCCCAAATCGTAAACAAAAAAACTTAAAAAAAAGTTCCGAAATGAAAAATGTTGAAACCTCATTATTCACCTCAGTTTTAAATTAATACATACCAGAAATTAACCAAAAAGTTGGTGGTCAAAACGGGGAAAAAATAACTTAACCAGAAAGTTGGTGGCCAAGATGGGAAGACAAAAACTTAAAAGAAAATAATGAAGAAGGAAATGTGGTAAAAACGATAAAATAAAAACTTAACCAAAAAGTTGGTGGCCAAAACGGGGAGAAAATAACTTGACCAGAAAGTTGGTGGCCAAAATGGAAAGAAAAAACTTAAAAGAAAATGATGAAGAAGAAAATGTGGTAAAAACGATGAAATAAAAACATAACTAAAAAGTTGGTGGCCAAATCGTAAAAAAAAACTTAAAAAAGAAAGGAAAAAAAATAGTGCCGAAATGGAAAATGATGAAACTTAACTATTGGTGAATAGTGAATTTACTATTCATCACTCTAAAATTATATATACAAAGTTGGTGGCCAAGATGGGAAGACAAAAACTTAAAAGAAAATAATGAAGAAGGAAATGTGGTAAAAACGATAAAATAAAAACTTAACCAAAAAGTTGGTGGCCAAAACGGGGAGAAGATAACTTGACCAGAAAGTTGGTGGCCAAAATAGAAAGGAAAAACTTAAAAGAAAATGATGAAGAAGAAAATGTGGTAAAAACGATGAAATAAAAACTTAACTAAAAAGTTGGTGGCCAAATCGTAAAAAAAAAAACTTAAAAAAGAAAGGAAAAAAAAATAGTGCCGAAATGGAAAATGATGAAACTTAACTATTGGTGCCAAATCGTAAAAAAAAAACTTAAAAAAGAAAGGAAAAAAAATAGTGCCGAAATGGAAAATGATGAAACTTAACTATTGGTGAATAGTGAATTTACTATTCATCACTCTAAAATTATATATATATAATGACCATGATCTAAGATAGCACATTATTTATCACCTGCTTCTTATTAAAGTGTCCTTTAAATCTTTATTTTATATATTCCAAAGCTAATATGTACAAATTAAAAATATCTATACTATATTATAATGCATGGGGAAGGGTAATTTAAGATACCTAAAAGTTAAAAACTTTATTTTCATTAATAACCTTAAAACAGGGGTAAAATAGTCACTCAAACACTTTTATACTTTGATACCTTATCTAGATTACACTTTAATCTCTTAAACTTTACTCAACTTTTGTTTATTTAAATTACAGCTAAACTTCGTTTTCGGAATTTAAGCAAATTATCCCCCATTATTTTAAATAATCATATTTTGTTCATATGTTGATACTTTTATAGAAAAAACTTACATCATAATAATGAGCATTTTACTGTCTTTAACAGTGAACAATACGTTCATCGAAGCCAAACAAAAAAAAAACAGACAAAACTGAACCAAAATCAATTGAAAACTAAATTAACCAATATTCGATTTAACTTAAAAATTAAAATCGGTTATTGTTCATATATTCATAACAGTGTTCCACGCGATGTAGTGGGGAACATTGACACTTCTAATAGTGTGTGGTTGGGTTCAGTTATTAGCCTCAACCGAAATATAAATCGACATCATTGGTTAATCGATCTTATTAACCAACCGGTTAATTGGTTTAGTTTGTTTGGTAAGATTGTCGATTTTAGTTTGGTTTAGTTAATTTTGGTTAATAACCAAAACCAAACTTGGCTAAAATTTTTGCTTATAAGTACATGAAATGGAGGTATAAATACATGAAATGGATGTATAAAAGCTAAAAATGTATGATTATATGAATGGTTCAGTTTCGGTTTGGTTAATTTTGGTTAACTTAAGGTACAAAAAAACCGATATTAGGTTAACTCGATTTATGGTTAATTCAGTTTTCGTCGGTTTTGGTTCAATTTCGTAGGTTTTTATGTTTGATTTCGGTTGAGGGTTTAGTTATTGTCCATCCTTTGATATTATTAATCACGTAACACATTAATTTTTTAATTAAGAAAAAAAAAACAATACAATTATAAAGAATAAAATGTCTGGTTTATGATGTAGTTTTTTTTACCAAAAGTATTAACGCATGAAAAATTATGGTTGTTTACAATTTTGAGGGTAGTTGGCTTAAAATATTAGAAAAAAAAAGTGAAACTATTATTTAAATAAACATAAGTTGTGTAAACTTGGGGGAATTGAAGTGTAATTAGTGTTTTAAAACTAATTTACCATCAATTTAGGGTTGTACGCTATGCATTATATTATAAAAACTATTAACTTGTGAGTATCTTAAATTTCCTATCAAATATATTATGTAGTAGGTTAGAGTCCCGTGGGGACCCACGGTTCACCCGAAAGTAAAATGAAAAAAGTAGGAAAATAAGTTGTTTTGGTTCCTAAATGTTTGATAATGCAATATGTATGAATTTTGATGTTAAATGCAAAATGTCATCTAACAGTTTAAAGCAAGAACGATACAAACAGGACTAAACGTACCAATTCATTTGTAACAGTGCATCCAAAACCAGGTAAACCATCGTAGTTAGATACTTGAAATTGTTGCATATTCAAACTCATTGGTTGTTGTAAAACACTGTTAGCTTCTTCTAAAACATTGTCAGTAAGAACTTTGAATAATTTCATTTGACGACCATTTTTGTTAAAAGTAATAACATGAAAACGGTTGAATTCCTTTTTTTCAAAACAAATTAAATCACCAATATGGAGACGAAGATCATTTAGAAATTTCACCCAACCATTACAAAAACAATAGTTACGACCAATCTTTTTAATTGACATGTTCCAATGATGTTCGTCATCTACATACATACTAATTGGCAAGTTAGGGAGTCCATCGGGATACCGATTAGCAACAAGGAATAAGGTAGAACTTGAAAGAAAAATTATTGTACACGTGGACAATTAAAATCTGATATAATCTTATATAAAAACGTGTAAAATAAAAAAAAATTGAAATTAATAATCATTACCATGGGTATTGTTAATTCATGTTCAATCATTTTACAGAATGAGACATCCAATTGCATAGATGGAGAATGATTTTAATGCTTTATTATGAACGTATCTGGACTAACATAGTTGAAATGATATAGAACATTGAAAAACATAAATCATTAACAACTTTAGACCAACCATTTGTAAAACAAAAAACATAATCTATCAATTCTAATCGGACCAACCAAGATTGTCCTTCATATGTGGCAACTGTAATGTTACTGTTGTGTATGTTTTTAGACAACAGAAATTTGTTCATGCCCTTCGGCACAGTCTGGATTGACACGTTAAAAACAACATTAAAAAAGAAAGAATCATTTTTTTAAAAATTAAATAGGCATATGAACATGAAAATAAGAAACATACCAAAACTGTTGACGAAGGGTCATGCAAAACCTTGAAGAATTGAGAACCATTGTGATAAGACATAATAGCGTTTGTGTCTTCGGATCAAATACTGGTTTTAAAATATATATATATATAAATCCGATTCAATATATATATGACAATTGAAATTCGTTAAGGGACAATATGTTCAAATATATATTTATTGACCGAATTATGTTTACCATTAAACATAATTTTGTAAAAATAGATTAAACATAATTTCGTAATTAACATAAATTCGGTCAATAAATTATGGTAAACATAAATTTCGGGTTAAATTGATTCATAATCAATCAGTTATACAAAAAATAAATGAGAGCTATTATGGTAAACCGAATTTCGTATTAATAGTGATATAAATTAAGAGATTAAAAATCGTAATAAATAACATTAAATTCGGTCAATTATTATTAATGACAATAAATAATACATATACATAATTTCGTAAAAATAGATTAAACATAATTTCGTATTAAACATAAACTCGGTCAATAAATAATGGTAAGCCTAAATTACGGTTAAATTGTTTCATAATTAATCATTCATACAAAAAAAATAAATGAGAGCTATTATGGTAAGCCTAAATTACGGATTAAATTGATTCTTAATCAAAGATTCATACAAAAAAATAAATGAGAGCTATTATGGTAAACCGAATTTCGTATTAATAGTAATATAAATTAATGAAATTAAAAATTGTAATAAATAACATTAAATTCGGTCAATTATTATTAATGACAATAAATAATACAGATACATAATTTTGTAAAAATATATTAAAAATAATTTCGTATTAAACATAAATTCGATCAATTAATTATGGTAAGCCTAAATTACGGGTTAAACTGATTTATAACCAATCATTCATATAACAAAATAAATGAGAGTTAATATGGTAAACCGAATTTTGTATTAATAGTAATATAAATTAGTGAGATTAAAAAATTATAATAAATAACATTAAATTCGGTCAATTATTATTTATGACAATAAATCATACATATACATAGTTTCGTAAAAATAGATTAAACATAATTTGGTATTAAACGTAAAGTCGGTCAATAAATAATGGTAAGCCTAAATAACGGATTAAATTGATTCATAATCAATCATTCATACAAAAAAAATAAATGAGAGCGATTATGGTAAACCGAATTTCGTATGATTAGTAATATAAATTAATAAGATTAAACAATCGTAATAAATAACATTAAATTTAGTCAATTATTATTAATGATAATAAATAATAAATATACATAATTTTGTAAAAATAGATTAAATATAATTTCGTAAAAATGGATTAAACAAAATTTCGTATTAAACATAAACTCGGTGAATAAATTATGGTAAGCCTAAATTACGGGTTAAATTGATTCATAATCAATCATTCATACAAAAAAATAAATGAGGGTTATTGTGGTAAATCGAATTTCGTATTAATGGTAATATAAATTAATGAGACTAAAAAATTGTAATAAATATCATTAAATTCGGTTAATTATTATTAATGACAACAAATAATACATATACATAATTTCGTAGTAAACAAAAACTCGGTCAATAAATTATGGTAACCCTAAATTACGGGTTAAATTGATTCGTAATCAATCATTCATACAAAAAAAAATGAGAGCTATTATGGTAAACCGAATTTCGTATTAATAGTATTATAAATTAATGAGATTAAAAAATCGTAATAAATATCATTAAATTCGGTCAATTATTATTAATGACAATAAAATAATAGATATACTTAATTTCGTATTAAACATAAATTCGGTCAATAAATTATGGTAAGCCTAAATTATGGATTTAATTGATTCATTATTAATCATTTATATAAAAAAAAAATGAGAGCTATTATGGTAAACCGAATTTCATATTAATAGTAATATAAATTAATGAGATTAAAAAATTGTAATAAATAACATTAAATTCGGTCAATTATTATTAATGACAATAAATAATACATATACATAATTTTGTAAAAATGATTAAACATAACTTCGTATCAAACATAAATTCGGTTAATAAATTATGGTAAGTCTAAATTACGGGTTAAATTGATTCATAATCAATCATTCGTACAAAAAAATAAATGAAAGCTATTATGGTAAACCGAATTTCGTATTAGTAGTAATATAAATTAATAAGATTTAAAAATCGTAATAAATGACATTAAATTCGTCAATTATTATTAATGACAAAAAATAATACATATACATAATTTCCTATTAAACATAAATTCGGTCAATAAATTATGGTATGCCTAAAATTACGGATTAAATTGATTCATAATCAATCATTTATACAAAAAAATAAATGAGAGCTATTAGGGTAAACTGAATTTCGTATTAATAGTAATATAAATTAATGAGATTAAAAAATCGTAATAAATAACATTAAATTCAGTCAATTATTATTAATGACAATAAATAATACATATACATAATTTCATAAAAATAGATTAAACATAATTTCAAATAAACATAAACTCGGTCAATAAATTATGGTAAGCCTAAATTACGAGTTAAATTGATTCATAATCAATCATTCATACAAAAAAAGAGAGCTATTATGGTTATGGTAATCCGAATTTCGTATTAATAGTTATATAAATTAATGAGATTAAAAAATCGTAATAAATATCATTAAGTTCGGTCAATTATTAGTAATGACAAAAAATAATACATATACATAATTTCGTACTAAACATAATTCGGTTAATAAATTATGGTAAGCCTAAATTACGGATTAAATTGATTTATAATCAAACATTCATACAAAAAAATAAATGAGAGGTATTATTGTAAACCGAATTTCGTATTAATGGTAATATAAATTAATGAGATTAAAAAATTGTAATAAATAACATTAAATTCGGTCAATTATTATTAGTGACAATAAATAATACGTATACATAATTTCGTAAAAATAGATTTAACATAATTTCGTATTAAACATAATTTTGGTCAATAAATTATGGTAAGCCTAAATTACGTGTTAAATTGATTCATAATCAATCATTCATACAAAAAAAAATAAATAAGAGCTATTATGGTAAACCGAATTGATTAAAAAATCGTAATAAATAACATTAAATTCGGTTTAGTTATTATTAATGACAATAAATATTACATATACATAATTTCGTAAAAATAGTTAAAAAATAATTTCGTATTAAACAAAAAATTCTACCATAAATTATGGTAAGTCTAAATTATAGCTTATTGACTTATAAATTAATGAGATTAAAAAATCGTAATAAATAATATTAAATTCGGTCAATTATTATTAATGACAATAAATAATACATATGCATTTTTAGTCCCAAATAATGTGTTATCTCATTGATCGATATGTATTTGATATAAACAATAAAAATATATTAAAACACCACCTGAAAAACATAAAAGTTAAGAAGAATATTAATATCATTCAAAAAAGTAAGGAAAGCCGCATAATTATAAATATTAATTACAAAAATGGATGTATTGTAATTAGTCTAATTTAATGAATGCTAATATGTTAAAATTAGCAAATTAATGTCATAAATGAACCGAAAACATTATAGGAGATGATTACGGTTTAGCATTAATGTTTGAATGTAATGACTCTCATAAATGAGGCGTTTACTTTCGTATATTGGAATTCGTTTTATTAGGATATTTTTTTTGCTTTAATTAGACTAATTTAAATCAATGATGATTGCTTACAATTAGCAAAGTAATATAGGAAATAATACTATGAATTATTACTGAATTTATTAAAAAGTATAATACGAATTGTAACTTTCCATTTTGTATTTGTAATAATGGTGGCGTTAAATATGGAGATTTATTATTGTTTAGAACAAATTATGGGATGATTCGTATTGATTAATATGTAAGTCGCTAATTGTTTCATTCAATTGATATCATAAATTACTTATTTAATTGATTGGTAATCAGTAATTAATACAAAACAAAAATGCAAAGTAATATGGTAAGTCTAATTTGCGTTTATTTGTGTATTGGTAAGAGATTTATATTTGAATTTTGAAAACCTTCCTAATTAAATAGAACATAATTTAAAGCTGATAATTTAAAACAAATTTTAAATTTCTACATTAATGATTGAATGTAATGAACCTCCCAAATGAGGTGTTTCCATTCGTGAATTGGTGGCATTTTATTAGGAGATTTTTATTTAATTAGAATAATTTAAATCAATGACAATTACTTAATATTAGCAAAGTAATATAGGAAATAATACTATACATTATTATAGAATTTATTAAAAGAGTATAATACGAATGGTAACTTCCATTCTGTATTTGTAATAATGGTGCCGTTATTATGGCGATTTATTATTTTCTAGGTCAAATTATGGGTGAAGAGTAATTGTTTAATATGGTAAGTCGATAACTGTTTCATTCAATTGATATCATAAATTACTGGTTTAATTAATGATTGGTAATCAGTAATTAATACAAAAGAAAAATGCTAACTATTATGGTAATGAATACGAATCATAATTAGTGAATAAAATTTAACATTTATTATTTATTAATATAAATAAATGTGGTTACAAATGTTATTAAATAACGCCAAAATCCTCATGATGAAGCATTCAAATAAATTACATAAAAAAAGCATAAAAAAAAACGAAATTTAAATTTTTACATGAACGTATTTGGACTAACAAAGTCGAAAATGATGTAGAACATTGAGAAGCATAAATTATTAACAACCTTAGACCAACCATTTGTAAAACAAAAAAACATCATCTTGTATGTGGCCACTATAACGATATTGTTGTGTATGTTTTTAGAGAACAAAAATTTGTTCATTGCTTTTGGCAATGTCTGGATTAACACGTTAAAAACAACATTAAACAAAGAAATAATCAGTTGTCTAAAAAACAAATAGCCATATGAAGATGAAAATAAGATTCATACCAAAACTCTTGCCGAAGGGTCATGCATCACCTTGAAGAATTGCTCACCCTTGTGATCAGCCATAATCGAATATTTGGCTTCGGATGGTATTCTAGTATTCAAATGAAAAAACGAATATATTAAATAAATCCGATCTATATATATATATATATATATATAGGGAATGGGATATAAAGAAAACCCTCCTTATTTGGTAAACTCTGGAAACTCTGACTTCC
>JAUTDX010005368.1:0-23652 GCA_030844895.1 Ambrosia x helenae | reverse complement strand
GATAGCTCGCGACCTAAACAAGTCTATTATTTATGTAAGTTTTATTTAATATAAATATATATAATAAATAAAAATTATTATATCTAATATTCTTATAAAAAATAGCTAATTAAATAAATTTATGGAGTTTTCTCATCCCAGATTAGGGTTGTCCACGAGCCAAACCGCTTTGAACTACTCGATATCAACTCGCTAAAAGTTTGAGATCAAGACAAGCCTAAATGAGACAGTGTACAAAAATAGGCTAGTTAAATGAATGACCTGATTTTCACTTATCGAGCTCGAGCTGGTTCGCGAGCCTAAATGAGTCTATCCTTAATTTAACTTTTTTTTATTTTATATACATAATTAATTAGAATCTCGTACAAAAGTCATATTTCGTGAGAATGGTTAAGAAGTGACATGTAGGCATCATGTTTTGGATTTAAGCATGATGTTTTGTGTTGTTTTAGCTAGAAAAACATCAAACACAACAAATTTAAAACATAATGCAATGTATTATAGTTATAGAACTTAAAACACAGCTAAAACACACAGATGAACACTTAAAATACAATGCTTAACTTTCTTGGCATGATGTTTTAGCTTTTAAGCCTAGAATACATTGTTTTGTGTTTTTAATTGTTATGCTTGGTGTTTTTCTAGCCAAAACATCACAACTAAGTCCAAAAATGTTGCCTACATATCAATTTTTAACCATTCTTACATTTCTCACGAAATATAGTTTTTTTTACACTAACTTCACCCTATGAATTTTATATATAAAAAATTATTACATTTAAAATTCTGACAAAAATAACTACTTAACATAAATTTATGTTATATATAAAAATTTGAACTAAAATGTATATAAAACTAGGTTACAACCTCGCGTATTACATGGGTTGGTAAATGTAGTTTAATATATTTAATAAAAAAAAAAGTTTATGCTATTAAAAAACATATGAATTTCAAGTTAAATAAACCCGTGTATTATAGTAATAGAATAAAATTTAAAATTGTGTAATCCGTTAACATATATAGTAGCGTATTTAAAAAAGCTAATTAAATTTTGAAATAAATTTTCAGGATGAGTTACTATGGGCGGCAACGTGGCTATACATTGCAACAAGAAGACCCATAATTTGAAATACATTAGAGATGAGTCCACCACTTCAATTGTTTCAGAGTTTAGCTGGGATCTAAAACTTGCTGGTGCCCAGATCCTGCTATCTCAGGTATCTTGATAAATCTCTTAAAAAAACTGACCATTATTTTTAGTGGTTGTCTTTTATATAATATAAAAAGAAAAATAAATTAGATTAAAATGCATGTAACAGTTGTATTGGGAAGGACGAAAAAGAATTCCAAACGTTTCAACAACAAGCTGATGGATATATATGTTCAGTTATTCCAGAAAGCCCCTACCATCAAGCTTTTTGTCACCCCAGGAGGTTTGGTTCACTTAGAGATGGTTGCAAATGCACAATATGTGACATCTGCTGCTTTTCTTTTCAGTGTTTACATTGATTTGTTGGCTAGACATAATAAGCAAGTCGTTTGTGGTTACAAGCATTTTCAAGTGTTTCATCTCATGAATTTCGCTAAAAGACAGGTTATAATGGTGTTTTGATGTAAAAATCGGTTGCATGAGCTCAACCTATTTAAAAACTTGGCAATTACGACCACTAAATTTGAAAGTGCTTTTTAGTAGCAAATTTTGGTTGTAATTGCCTGGTTTCTCTAATAGTGTGAGTGACCTAAACAACATAATGATTTGGTTATTGTTATTGGAAATCAGGCACTTAATACCAAAAAAAAAAGAGATTGAACGAGCATGTTCGACTCCTTTATTATTATGAACCAAAACCACACAATTATAACAACCTTAACCTTCTATTAATACTATTTAACCCCTCTAACTATTAAACTATGACAAGATTAGTACATCAATTATTATACCATCCATTTGACATTGGGTGTTTGTTTGCAGATGGATTATTTACTAGGGGATAATCCATTGAATAGATCAATGATGGTAGGTTTTGGTAACAACCCACCGCTTCGAGCGCATCATAGAGGCGCCTCGGTGCCATGATGGCCCCGGCCGAAGAAGTAATTGCGGGATGAGTTTTGTATACTGGTACAACACTGATAACCTAACCCTAACGAGCTCACGGGTGCCATCCTCGGTGGTCCAGACAGACAAGATAACTTTGTAGACTCGCGGGTTAATTCGTCCTACACCGAGCCATGTACCTATGTCAATTCAGCCGCGATTGGGGTCCTTGCAAGGCTGGCAAAATAATATGATTTTGATCAAAGTTTGCACATAATATTGAACCCAAATTTAGGGTGTTTTTTTTGGGAGAGTCCATATAAGTGATCCTATGTAGAAATAGAGATTTGTTTGATGGATTGGATATCTTCATTTGTTGTAATTACAACAAAGAGGCATAATACTGGGATAGAGAAAATATATTCCACGTGGGAAACAAGTTTTATGATGTCATTAGACATTAATAAGTGCAATCATCCTTGGTTGATATATGTTTTATGTGTTGTGTACAAAAGAAAGTTGTTTCTACTTTATATTATTCTTTTAATAAATTTTTGGTGCTCTTTAATATATGACCAAGTAAAATTACTCTTACCTTTTCTTAAGTTATGCACGAAAAACGGGCTAGCATGTCTTCAGTTTAGTTTTTTTTTCTTCAGATTAGGAATCTTGTATATATAAATTTTAATACTTGGGTTATAACATAGAGGAATAAGAACAAATACAAACCATGTTTTATGTAAAAATAATAAAACCTATAGATGTACAACACATGGCATATCTTTTAAATATTGACCAATGGCATTTAGGTCATAAAAACACTAGAGATTATTTTGGAATCCCTAATTTAGTGTTTAATTCAAATTTTGTAAATTTATCATATGAGACCATAAGTAGTGGTTTACGCTCCCTAGGAGCGGTTTTCGCCACGTGGACGTTACGTCAGTAGAGCCGTTATTAACCAAAAAAATGTTGTAATGGTTCATGCACCTTCAATAATTATCTAATTAATGTAATTTTTTTTAAATAAAGTTAGAGAGAGTGTGTGTGAGAGAGAGTAGTTTAAAGAGAGAGAGAGAGAGAGAGAGTTGGGGGGGGGGGCGTTTTTTTATATCTCGCCTCCCCCTATTTTGTGCTCCTTAATGCGCAGGAGTGATGTAAAGGGTGTTTCACACCATTTTAAGTCCGTTTCAAACCTCACTATGCATAGTTTGAAGTTTGCATGTAAATAAGTATTCATCTTGTTTAATTAGTTACACGTTTTTTTAATGGAAGAACAACAATTATCTGGTAATATCTATCTATATAATAATTGAGGTTATTTCGGGTCGAATGGAGGCTTTTGAGAGTGTCTATCTATGCTCCAATTGAAAATGGAGCTCCGAATCTATCATGTATATAAACCAACTTTTCTCAAACAGGATCCTTCTCCATCAACCCTAATCCCTTCCAAACCATCGCCGCTGCTGCCTAATCTTTCTACTCCGATGTATATTAACCCGTTTATACAAACAACCCTAGCACTCGATCAATCATTTTATCTATCGCATAACAAGAACCCTAATTCCTTCATCGTTTATCTGCAGCGGCTAATTATAACCCTGATTCATTCAAGAGGCGCCTTACTTAATATCATTGAATACTGATTTTATTTTCCAGAATGCATTTTAGGCTCAGATCTCGGCGTCGACAATCTCTCTGTTTTACTAGATCTTTTTCATTCCTAACACAGGTTCATTCTTCTATTATGTGTTCATAGCATTGTTTTTTAATTTGATTGTGTTATGTATTTTCATCCGACTTGGTTTTTGACCCATTCTTATACAAACCCTAACATGTTTGTTTGGTTTTTTAAGTTTCTGAGTACTTGAATGATTCATTGTCGAAAAACATATTAAGTTTCTTTTGGGTTTGTTCAATACTTTAATTATCTATCATTCTGTGTGAACATAATTTTTAATAAATCATTGTTGAAGCTGAATTTATGGTATGAAACATTCTATGAAAAACCACCATAAGCTTTGTGGAAAAATATGGGTTACAACTCATAGATGTTCTTCGGTTAAACTATTTTAGTCGCTGGATTTTTCTTTGGTAATGTGTGTGCGTTAAAAGTTTGTTCGCCTCTACAATTAAGTCTCACCTTATCATGTTATTTTTTAGTGAGTCACAGAACCTGAATGGTAGTTCATTCGATCCTGTAGGTGTGAGAAAGTTGAACCGACTATGCCTTGATTTTTTTTAGATTTGCGCTGACACCATGTATTCGATGATATTAAAAAAAGCTACTCCAGCGAATGTTGTTCTAGGTTTTCTTATATGTTTTTTAGTAACTTTTACATGTATATATCGCTTATCTAACATGACCCTGGTTCAGTTCCAACTAAAAGTTCAATTTGACCCATTATTTTTATCTTATGATGTTACTTTTTTTTGGATTCTTTTTTGGGTTTAAATGAGTAGAGCATCATGTGTTCGATGAAATGTGTCAAAGAAATTGTTCAGTTTATTATTGGTATGTAGGGCTGTTCACGAACCGAGCCGAACCGAGCTGACCTTTGCTCGTGCTTGGCTCATTTACAAACCGAACCGAGCCGATCGGCTCATTTACAATCGATCCAGAAACCGAGCGAGCAGTGTTCGAGCGCACATTTTTTCGAGCGAGCATCGAGCGAGCGACGAGCGGTGAATGTTTTCGGACAACCATAAATTTGGGATGTTTCTTTTAATATTCTCGCTGCCTAGTGATGTCTGAGGTTCGACCGTTTGAGAATGAGGCTCTAGTTGAGCATACTACAGAGAACGATTGTCTTGTTGTGGCATAGGTTGATTGCGGGAGATGATTGATGGTGGACAACTAATGGGAATAGGAAGTCAAGCATGTTTTTTCACGACTTAGGGCTGTTGCATTTCCCAGGTCCCTATTGGGTATAATTTTAAAATGGGCTCTGCCCACAAACTTTTTGTTGTTAAATTGACTTTTAAAATCTCTATAAAAAGTTATAATTTTGTAACTTTTTTTATGTCATATATAGGGGCCAGTTTTAACACTTTTATATGAAATGAGTCATTTAGATTAATTAGTGATAGATTGAGTTGAGGGATATGTTCAAGTTTTATTGTAAACCGAATCTATCTCCAAAGCATGGAACTGTCTCATTATCATATCTGAAATTGGAAGTGTCTGCCATTTTGAAATTCAAAGATCATATCATTTAACATTTGAATCATATGTGGTTTGCAAGTATGATTAATGCTATTTTCTTGATGTTTATTCGACAGACAATGTTTCGAGCCCATGATGAGGAATATGATATTGTAGAAAGGATGATATTGCAGTAATGCGGGTATGTGATATGAAATAGAATATGTCCAGTGGATGAAAGAACACAATGTCTGTTGATAAAATGTCCGCAAAACACACCATGTTAGTGTCTACAAAATGAATAACCTTGCTGACATTTTAGTTAAATCTTTATAGGCAATAACCTGGTGTGTTTTGCGGACATTTTAGTTAAAATTGCTTATCCTTGAAGCCATTCATGGGCCTTGCTGTTGCTATTTTTTTTAGTTAAAATTGTAATAGTTGTGAGACAGCTTATAACTAGAAACAGAGTTTCATGTGATCTAAGTGTCTTTAGTTTCATATATATATATATATATATATATATATATATATATATACACACACACATATAATTGTGTTAAGTCGATCAAATTTGATAATAACCAAATTTCAACAAAAAAAGGCAAACAAGTCAAATGGGTTGAAAGTAAAAATAAATTGGTGGATTAATCTAATTCGATTTGATCAGACCCGTTTTGACACTTAACAAGTCTAATAATAATTTTTTAGAAAAAAGAAATGGGTCAAATGGATTCAAAACAAAGTATTTGTGGGTAAACCAAATCCAATCTGATCAGACCTATTTTGAACCACAAAGTGTCTAATATCAAAATTTTGAAAAAAGGAAATGAGTCAAATTGGTTAACCCAAAACAAATTCTGGGCTAACCAACTGCTATCTGATTAGACCACATTTTACCAAAGCTGCCTTGTCATTTTATGACTTCTATCTAATTGTGGATTAGCCAAGTAGAATCTGGTAGACCACTTTTGACCAAAAGTCCAAAACTTGACCAGTCATTCTGCAACTTCTAACTACAACAATTGTAGTAATGGGTCAAAATTAGACTAAAAGACTTGTAGTTCTCCAAATACGCAAACTTTGTCTTAAAGTTTTGCTCATCGGTTAATCGTTCTTGATCAACGGATGTTTTAATTATAAAAAAAAGTCGTGCGTTTCTTTGGAACATGCAAGATTGTTGAAAGAAACTTTTGTGGCAATATTTCAACTATCTGGCCCTTTTTTATTATCTGTCATTTTTTACAATATAGCTTTCTTTGTTGTAAGGAATATAACACATATGGTTTTTGACTACTTCTGGGTGTTTCTAAATGAATTTGTTCATACACCTTCTGTTTGTTGTAAAGAAAATAACACACATGCTATTCAAGCAAATCTGTAACAACAATGGTTCACTTTCTCAATTCATGTCTCCGTGTAACAACACATCTTCTACTTAATAATCATCAAATACTATTCCAGCAAATCTGTAACAACAAAACCGATCATTATTCTGCTGAAGTCTACCAGTTTCATCAAATTTCGATGATCCTAACATATATTTCTACAATTAAAGTCTAGGTGATGCCGTCACAAAGCTCAAACTAATTTGTCGTTCATGTTCTAACAGGTATGACCAATTTGGTTCCTTTTCTTATTCTAAATATTAATGTCTAAAATATTATTTGGAAATTTGTGTTTAATTTTTGTAGAAGATTACTCATAACCTTGTAATTGATCATGGCTATGTTCAGATTTCTAACAAAATTAAGAGGCCCGAAACTTGAAAAATTTGGGATGACTAATAACATAACTTAGTGGGTATGGGACCTGGTTTTCTAATCGGGTGTTAGACTAGGAGAAATTGAAAATACAACTTTGCTTATATCTCTTATTATATTTGCATATTAGTGGCGCAACAGAAGCAATGAAGTGTCACCCTACATCACATCTTTATAACTTGTATTCTTTTTCTACCTTCCTTGGTGTGGACGAGTGTTATATGGAAGACTTCCCTGAAGTTTGATAAGGAACCCTTGAGTAATGTTTTTACAAACTAAATTTGTGGCAGGAAATAAGCCAAATATGTTTAGGCTGTATACTCAAAGTGAGTAAAACAAATGATTGCAAGTTGTTTGCTTTAAGAATCTTCTAATTATCCTTCTACAAAGGATCTACTTAGGCATGTCTTTTTTCAAACAAGCAAAATTTATAGAGTTTATTACACCTAAGCTTTTGGACGGTCTGGCAACATTCATACACGTATATAATTAAAAAGATTTTGTTAAAACACTTTGTGTATGTATCTGGTGATGCAGTGATGTTCATGCTATGAGTATATAACATATGTCACATGTTTTTTCCTCCTTTTGTGGTGGTCGTCTACGCATGAACAATTTTCCATTAACCTGATCTAAAACTATAACTATCACTTAAGTGGATTGTTACAATAATCTTGGTATTTATTGAATCGGGTAACCCTTTCTCAAATTCTAGAGAAAGTGGATAACTTTGTGAAGCCTGTTAACATGCCAAGAAAACCTCAAGAATTGCTCTTAATAATGGCATGTTAAATTTCTTGAAAATTTTGTAATTCTGAATTTCAACCATGTAGATGTTTGATAAGAAAAGATGGGAATTCTGAATTTCATGGTTTCAATTACTTAAATAAGCTTGAGGTATATCTTGATTTCTTGCCTATTACTTTATGTGCTCTTTAATGGCTTAATATTAGTTTACTTTTTGGTTATTTGGTGAGCTGACTGATACATCTCTTGCTATAGAGGATAAATACAAGAAAAGATGGGAATTTGATAGCATAAATGAAGCAGCTAAAATGCTAAACGCATAAATACATGGTTTTCAGGGGCACCACATCAACAAGGTGTATTGGAAGAGCATCTTAATTCCACACGAAGGATTGGCTTTAATATTCTTATGTTTAGGTAATCCTCCAAACTTTAAGTACTTATTATTTCAAAGCAACATGATCTGAGCCGACGCCGATTTGACCTCTCTTTGTTCCCGACCCAGTCTGTCCTTTTTGACAAGTATAATTCATATGTATGAAATATGCGCTTTTGTTTTTTTTATAGGAATTTTTTGCTTATGAAATATGAATATTTAATTTCAGTTACAGAAATTACATATTGATTGACAGTAGAATCTTAGATATTGTTGCCATCTTTTGACTTTCGTATTGTATGATGTGTATTGACTTTGTTTTTCTCATGCATATATTCTTCTTTCTCACTTGTACTTACCAATTATAGTGTTGGATTTGCTATTTTAGGTGCTGGTATGTGATTAATCAATTGCTTTTTATTCCCTTAGCTACCTGCTTGAAGATGCATAAACATATGCAGCATAGCAGCATTTAAGGAAGTCATGTGTCCTTTTTTTTCTTGCAATTATTTTCTTGTCAGCAAGTATGAAAGAATATGTTTTGAAAGGTGAGCTTGTGTGCCCATTATGTAGTCATCTAGCATTGTTCTTGGCTGTAACCTGATACAATAGATATTGATAGTTGTGCTAAATGTGTAATAGAATAGTAATAGAGGGACTAGAAGTGTAATTGTGTCAAAGTTGTAACTGATTGTAACGGTTCTTACCTGTCTATATATTGGCGGGAAGACTAACTGAATAAACTACCGATTGATTTGTTGAGCTTCTTCTCTCTTTCTGTTCTGTTCTTATCATTGGTATCAGAGCAGTCCGTTCCTCGGCTGTTCGTACCGTCTAACAACCCCACCACCACCACCAACCACCTTCATCCACCGTTCGCCACCGTCTTCTCCGGCGAGTTCTTTTTCTCCGGTGAAGCATTGTCCAATTGTTTCATTTCTTTTCGTCTTCCGTTCTTCATTTCTTACGAAGATTAATCAATTGTGATTAATCTACTCTCTGATTTAGTCAATTTGTGACTGAATCATTCAATTCTTTACCAATTTGTTCCTGATTTGATCAATTTGTGATCAAATCATTGTTTCAATTCATTTCATTCCGATCAGCGTTTTTCATTACCAACAATGACAACTCGAACTCGTTCTGATTCAGATCCTGACAATACCCTCAAGAAAACCCTTGATGAACATTCTTCAACCCTTATCAAGATTGAATCCCAATTACAAAAAAATAATGCACAGTTCCAGAAAAATGATCAAAATATAGCTAACATAAACCTTGTGTTGGCTAAATTGACTGAGGAAATTTCTAAGTTGAATAATAATTCTGGAGCAACTAGTAATGGTGCAAGAACCATGGTGGTGAATGATAATAATGTGTCTCACAGACCTCATAGACTTGGTAAAATCGAATTTCCCAAATTCGATGGTACTAATGTTGATGATTGGCTCTATAGGTGTGAGCACTATTTTTCAATTGATGACACACCAGATGATTGTAAGGTGAGATATGCAGCCCTTCATATGGAGGGAAGTGCAGTAAAATGGCACCAATCTTTCATGAAGATCAAGGGTATTCCAATTAATGAAGTTAATTGGAAAGAATACTCTGAGACCATTGTTTCCAGATTCTCAGAAATCCTGTATGAAGATGCCATGGGTACACTTACTTCTATTGTTCAAGAAGACTCTCTAGAAGATTTTTGTACACTTTTTGACTCTTATCTGCTCAAGGTATCCATCCCTGAACCATATGCTGTTAGTATTTTCTTAAAAGCTTTGAAACCTGAGATTGGTGGACCTGTCAAGATGTTCCAACCAACCACTATGAGTCAAGCTTATCATCTAGCCAAAATCCAAAACCAAACCAACAAGTCTTTGTCTGTTAAACCTCCTTTTCGTTATTCCAACCAGTATAACAAGTCCTATACCAATAACACTTTTAAACCACCAGTTAACACTCAACACCTTCCCTTATTACCTACTCCTACACCACTTAATGCCAAGAAACTACCAGACAACATTAAAAGCCTTTCAAGAAGAGAAATGAATGAAAAGAGGGCTAGAGGTGAGTGCTTTGGCTGTAATGAGAAGTATTCAGCCACTCACCAATGCAAGAATAAACAAATGTTCTTGTTAGAATTGGATGATGAATTGGAAGAGGAATTAGAATCCCTGAATGTTAATGTGATGGAAGGGAAACAGCAAGAGCCACAAATTTCAATTCATGCTATAACAGGTATCCCATCATTCTCAACTATGAGAGTTGTTGGTACAATGGGTACTAAACAGTTACACATTTTGGTGGATTCTGGTTCCACCCATAACTTCATTGATGAGAAATTGGCAAAAAGTTGGGGTATAAGTTGATTAAGATAACTGGAATGAAAGTTTCAGTTGCCAATGGTGAAGTTATTGAATGTGTGCAGATGTGTCCTGATTTTCAGTGGTCAATGCAAGGGTTATGGTACAAGGCTGATGTGTTAGTGGTACCATTACAGAATTATGATATGGTTCTGGGAATTCAATGGTTAATGACATTGGGGGACATTAACTGGAATTTCAAGAACTTAACCATGAGGTACCAAATCAATTATAAGTGGCATGAATTGAAAGGTATGCAACTAATGGGGTAAAGTTGTGTACAGCAGAAAAGATGGACCACTTGTTACAACAAGAAAATGAAATTGTTGCAGCCCAACTGCTGAGTTTGCAAGTTAATGGAAGTGATGATCAATTTCAGCATTCAACCATTGTGATGCAGACAGATGGGGATGACAAGATCAGTAAAGCCATTGATGAATTGTTACTTAAGTATGATGATGTTTTTCAAACCCCTACAGGGCTGCCACCAAGTAGAGAGTGTGATCATAGGATCACCTTACAAGATGAAAAGCTGGTTATTAATGAGAAGCCTTACAGATATCATGCTGTTCAGAAAGATGTTATTGAACAGTCAGTTAAAGAGATGTTGGACACTGGGGTAATCAGGACTAGTTCTAGTCCTTTTGCTTCACCAGTGGTCCTTGTTAAGAAAAAAGATGGAACATGGAGACTCTGTATAGATTACAGGAAGCTAAACAATGCCACTGTAAAAAACAGATATCCTATTCCATTGGTGGAAGAACTTTTTGAGGAATTGCAGGGTTCATGCATTTTCTCTAAACTTGATCTTAGATCAGGCTACCACCAAGTGAGGATGTTTGAGAAAGATATTGAAAAGACTGCTTTCAGGACTCACCAGGGCCTATTTGAATTCCTTGTGATGCCCTTTGGGCTCACTAATGCCCCTGCCACTTTTCAGTCTTTGATGAACTCTATTTTTCAGCAGCATTTGAGGAAATTTATACTGGTATTTTTTGATGATATTCTCATTTATAGCAGTTCTTTGGAAGATCATTTGATTCATCTTGAGGTAACTCTTAAACTTTTCCAAAAACATCAATTGTTTGCTAAGAAATCAAAGTGCAGTTTTGGGGGGAAAACTGTGGAATATTTGGGGCATTTAATTTCTAAAGAAGGGGTGGCTACAGATCCTAAGAAAATTGAAGCCATTGTTAATTGGCCTGTTCCTACTAATGTGAAACAATTGAGGGGTTTCTTGGGTTTAGCTGGCTATTATAGAAGATTTGTTAAGTCATTTGGGATTATGGCCAGACCTTTAACTGATTTGTTAAGGAAAGATGCCTTTAAGTGGACTGAGCAAACCACTGTGGCCTTTGAGACCTTGAAACATGCACTCAGTTCTCCTCCTGTGTTAGCCTTACCCAACCTATCTTTACCCTTTACCCTTGAAACTGATGCCTCTGCAATGGGCATAGGGGCAGTCTTGATGCAAGAAGCTCACCCTATAGCTTTCATTAGCAAAGCCCTTTCCCCAAAACAACAGACTTTGTCTGTGTATGAAAAAGAACTTATGGCTATAATGTTTGCAGTCAAGTATTGGAAGCATTATTTGTCTCATAAGAAGTTCTTAATAAGAACTGATCAAAAAAGTCTAAAGTTCTTACTAGAACAGAAGGTTAATACTCCTCTCCAACATGTGTGGCTCTCAAAGATGTTGGGCCTGGATTATGAGATAGTCTATAAGAAGGGCAGTGAGAATTTGGTGGCTGATGCATTGTCAAGAGTGCATGGTCCTACCCTTCTACCCATTACCCTATCCACTTATGACCCTACCCTCTTAACTAGAATTAAAGCCTCATGGGAAACAGATGATAAGTTGCAAAAGATTCTGTCTTTATTGAAGGAGGGCAAAATGGTCAAGAATTTTATTTGGGATGGTCAACTTCTGACTAAAAAGAACAGATTGGTTGTTGGTCAGGATTTGGCTTTGAGACATGACATTCTTCACTTGTGTCATAGTACTCCTAGCTCTGGTCATTCAGGGGTACATGTTACTCTACAAAGACTTAAACAGTTCTTTACATGGAAAGGGGCTACCAAACATGTCAGGCAGTTTATTCGAAATTGTGATGTTTGTCAAAGGGGGAAGTATGAAACCACAGCTAGCCCTGGTCTGTTACAAACTCTACCCACCCCTACTCACATCTTCACTGATATTACTATGGACTTTATCAGTGGTCTCCCTAAATCAAGTGGCAAAGATTCAATTTTTGTGGTGGTTGATCGGTTAACCAAGTTTGCTCATTTTATACCCCTGTCTCACCCCTTTACTGCCTCAACAGTTGCACAAGCTTTCCTTGACAACATTTTTAAATTGCATGGGTGGCCCCTCACAATTGTTTCGGATAGGGATCCCATCTTTCTCAGCAATTTCTGGAAAGAGTTTACCAGACTGCAGGGGGTATCTTTGGCAATGTCCACTGCATACCACCCTCAATCAGATGGGCAGACAGAAGTTGTGAACAGATGTCTGGAAGCCTATCTAAGGTGTATGTGCATGGTGAAGCCTAAAGAATGGTCTAAATGGCTCTCTCTTGCTGAGTGGTGGTATAACTCAAGTTATCATACTACCATTAAGATGTCACCCTTTGAAGCACTCTTTGGTTATCCTCCTCCAATTTTTATTCCCTACATACCAGGTGACACAAGGGTAGCTGCTGTGGATGAATTATACAGGGATAGAGAGGAAATGATTAATGTTTTGAAGCAATCTTTACAGAAAGCCAGTCATAGAATGAAGCAGCAGGCAGATCAGCATAGAACTGAAAGAGTTTTACAAGTGGGCTCTTGGGCATTTGTAAAATTACACCCTTACTGCCAAAATTCTCTTAGACCTTCTAAACACTCTAAACTTTCACCCAAATACTATGGTCCTTTCTTAATTGTGGAGAAAATTGGACCTGTTGCCTATAAACTTGACCTACCTGAGGATGCTTTGATCCACCCCACTTTCCATGTTTCCTTACTTAAACAAGCCTCTGGACCCCCTACAACTGTGATACCTTTACCTAGAGAGCCCAGGTTTCAGTTCCAGCCTGCTGCCATTGTTGACAAGAGATGGGTCAAGAAAGGAAATAAAGGTGTTGTGCAAGTTTTGGTTCAATGGACTGGTCTTCCTCCTACTGATGCTACCTGGGAGGATCTTTCAGAATTCAAGCTCAGATTTCCTATGTTTTCCCTAGAGTCTTGAGGACAAGACTGTTTCTTTAAAGGGGGAAGTATTGATACAATAGATATTGATAGTTGTGCTAAATGTGTAATAGAATAGTAATAGAGGGACTAGAAGTGTAATTGTGTCAAAGTTGTAACTGATTGTAACGGTTCTTACCTGTCTATATATTGGCGGGAAGACTAACTGAATAAACTACCGATTGATTTGTTGAGCTTCTTCTCTCTTTCTGTTCTGTTCTTATCATAACCATTCATCACCTATAATTGCTCCTAAATATTATTTTAGATTAGTAAGCCTTTTCTCTCTCTTGGCAATACTGTGTAACCTAAGTGTCGTCAGTCCATGTTTCCTTTGAATTATTATAATGTTTCAGTATTATTAAAATCCTTTGCATTTTTGAAGCAATTATTACAAAACCAGGTGGTTGAGGTTGATATATGCACATATTTATCTCTAACGGTCAATTTGGTTTAGGTAAATGATGTGTTTGAAAAGGAAATGGGTCAAATGGGTGTTGTGCAGATTACGAGTGGAAGTGGCAATTTGACCCATTTACAGTCACTTTCAACATATATAAATATATTAATCTCTAATGGGTCAATCGGGTTAAGGTAATTGATGCATTTAAAATAGGAAAGATGACGAGTAGAGGTGCTAATTTGACCCAGTTACATTTACTTGCAATATATACAGGTATATTTGTATATAATGTTTCAATTGGTGTAAGGTTTATGCATTTGATAAAGAAACGTATTTAATGGTTCAAACGAATTAACAGTAAAATCCTAAGTGTATATATACACATAGTGCATAAGGTATCCCAAATCAGTTTATTAAAAAAAGGGTTTGTTCTTATTATTGGATTACTATAGCTTTGTTGGTCATAATCATGGTTTACCAACATTCTAACTTAAAGTAAATATGGCGTGTTTTAGAATGCTATGAGCTTTAAACTTTTTTTACCAATCTTCTCTCCTGTCAGATGGATAAAAATTGTCCGAGATATGTTTTTACCGTAATAGTTTTTAAGCATGTTGATCATTCCACTATTGGAATTTCCTGTTTTGTTAACTAAGTTTGTAGTAGATCTTTCATCTCAATGCATGTCTTTTCTAAATCCGGACTTACCATGAGTGTGTTATACATACCTTATCTATTGATGTTAATGTGTTTTATTAATTCACATATTTATTTCGAATTAAGTACGTCTTTCCAAAAATTTTATTTTATCCTTTGTTCAACCCGTGAAGTTCACAGGTCTCTAAGTGGGAACCAACCGGTTAAAGCTATTGATTACACATCTAAATTCAGGTTATTCTTGGTTGTATTCACTCTTCCTCCAAATTTTGAGCCTGAAATATCAGAACATGAAAATACTTGTTTTAATTATATTAATGCGTTTGACATGCTTCTATGGTTAGATGTATGTTACAAAGGTGATATCATTTAATTGTATAATTACCATGTGATTAGATCTACTTGTGCAGAGTTAGCGTGATTTGCAAATAAATAATACATGACTACTATAGGTAATTTTTTGTAAAAAGGAGAATTTGGCTGCTAAATCATCATTCAAGCGGGAGATAGTGAATCTTTATCGGCTCTGTCTTTTTGCAGAATCTGAATAAAGAACCTACAGAGCTCATATGAAAACCTGGGTTACTTTGTGCTTCGCAATGACAATAAACAAGAGTCACGGACAATCCCTATATGGCTATATAGAGTTGGTCTGTATTTGAAGGATCTATGTCTTTACACATAGGCAGTTGTATGTAGCGTTGTCAATAATCAAGAGACTGAAGATACTAACATTGTATAAAGATGGTAGCGTTAATTAATAATCAAACAACAAATGTTGTCTATAAAGAAATATTTGGAGATTTGTGAATAGGTATGCGATCATATTTTGCATAAATCGTTTACTTTTCTTTTTTTAAAACTTTTTGGTTGTATGATTTGTTAAGCTATCTTTATTTACTTTGAATTTTAATCTTCATTTGCATGTCGTTACAATAAATATATTATTACTCATTTCATTATTTGTTTTTAAATCACGTCAAATCAAACATTTGTTGATCCATATATCCATTATTAGTAACATTCAACCTTTTTATGATATTTTGCATGCAACCAAAATTCATACGAATTGTATTACGTAACTAAAACTTGTATACTACCTATTGCTTGGACCTCATGCATAATTTATATATCATTTATTTGGTAACATTAAACTTTTTTATGATATTTTTCAAGTAACTCAAATTCATAGGAATTGTTATACGTAAGTTCCAATAATTAAAACTTGTATACTACAATCTTTATAAAATAAATTTATCATTTGACTTGGGACGTACCGGGTGGACACCCGGGGCTCTAACCTAGTATGTTTATATTTCATGTTTGTTTGTTTTTTATCTATTTATTCACCATCTTTGAAGAATAGTTAATATAGGGCAACTGTTTTCATCTTCATCGTTTATTAGATGTAAAACATGTTTCTTGGTTGTTAACTTATTATCGTGTAACCATGGAAACGATGATGATAAAAAACACCATACAATTACATAAATAGCACAAAACAAGTATATCTTCAAATATGGGAATCACACTAACAACACAGAAAAAAAAAATTTATTCTTGTAAAAAAACCTGCGATTAAACAAAAAAACATTGCCTTAAAAATGCGTGGTCCAGAATGATTTTCTCAATTCAATTTGACCAAAGGTTCATTTGAACCAATTCTTATTGGCAAATTATAGTGTTTTTTTTAACTTACCTTTTTTATTAATTATATAAAATTGTCTTATCGACCCGTATAACACGTGATTTTACCCTAGTAAATAAAATATAAAATCAAAGAATTTAAAATCTCGTTACCACTAGGGCCCCCCACACCTGAGGGCTGAGACTTATTATTATGCCTCTACCAAGGACCAAAAGGCAATCTTTCATTGGAAAACGTGAAAATATTAAGACCCCATTATTTACAGAGGGCTGGCTCAGTGGTGCACCCCACCCATGTTCATTGGGCCCATATTACTACACCATCATAATTTCATACATACTAGTACATGTTACATGTTACAACAGACCTGCACAATGCACATGGCTGCAACACTTTACAAATATCTCCCTACAACCATCCAACCAACCTACTGATAATCTTGATCATACTAAGGACAATATAGACATTTACTTCTAATCACTGTTTTGTGATATAACCTCACAAATTTTAGAAACAGTTGAGCATCTGAGGTGCTAATGGATGAGCAGTTGACCAAATGTGGCGTCTTGAGGTTCGCGTATTCGTCCATGTAGCTTGACACTTTTGTAGGGGGGAGTAACGTCGTGGGGCACACTGGGTAGTGTTTTGGTGGCGGGACTAGGCTCCCGAGGACCTGGACCACTTCGTGCATTGTTGGTCTTTCGAATGGTTGTCTTTTGGTGCACAAAAGCGCGAGCTGGAAACACCTTTTTTACGTCCCCGAGATCCTTGCATGTTGCTGAAATTTCTGGATCAATGGTTTCCATGACTGTGTTGTTTGCTGTCTTTGAAAGAATCTGATGTGCAATTGGTTTGGTTTTTAAAACATAAGATATGATGCAAGAAACCAAAATAAATTAGGGTGTGAATTTCCGGCATGACATGGACTTGTGTTTAGTATAAAAGGTTCAGGTCAATTATGGGTCGAACCGCGAACACGTTTAGCTAACCATGCAGTGTTCGTGTCAACCTCGCGGGTACTAATTTATTTATTTATTTTTTTTAAAAAAATATGTTTAAAGTCATAAACTAAACCTAGTTGGGTATTTAAATTTAATATATAAAATTAAAAGAGAAACTGACATAACATTCTATGATTAAAATATAAATGTTCTATATACATTTATATTTTTTTGTGTAAAATTGTAACTTTAAATTAAAAATTTGTAAAAAATTAAAAAAAAAAAATCCCGCGATAAATGGGTCATGTATGTGACAACCCGCTAATATTTGGGTCTTGTTCGAGCTCATATGTCTGACTCCGACACGAATTTTCAGGTTAGTGTCGCGTCCGTGTTCGTGTCAGGTTAAACCCAACCCACAAATTACATGAAAAAAAAATGCTATGGCCAGAAGACTGACCAGATGATGGAGGTTTGACTCATTATCAACAGCTTTCCTTCCAGTAAGCAGTTCAAGTAAAACAATCCCATAGCTGTAGACATCAGATTTCTCAGTGAGACGAGAAGTACGGGCGTATTCAGGGTCAATATAGCCAATAGTCCCCATTATATAAGTTGAAGTGAAGGTTTTCGAGGCGCATAAACTTTTGGCAATCCCAAAATCAGTAAGATGTGCTTCAAAATCCTTGTCGAGTAAAATGTTGGATGATTTCACATCTCTATGGATGATCCTAGGACTACAGTCATGGTGAAGATACGCAAGCCCTTGGGCCGCCCCAGTGCTATCCGAACTCGTGTATCCCAGTCGAGCTTTTTCTTCTTTAAAGGGCCTAAAATCCACAAAAAGAATAAATAAATAAATAAATAAAACATTTATAATATTCGGGACATTTTATATTCCGGAAATAAAATAAAACAACAGAAACTGCTAAAGGTGCCATTTCGCCCCACTTCCTTGCAAATGGGTCAGTTTGGGTATGTGCCATTTCAGACGGGTCAAAGTGGGTTGAATGCTACCACATCTCATCAGTTCATATCTAACGTGTTAATTATTAACAAAAAGTTCTAAAAGAGTGGTCCGGGGGGGGGGGGGGGGGGTCACTTAGACGCACCCAACCTGTTTGACCGTCCATCATGCCACGTCTAGAAACTACTCACTAGCATTATACTCACCATGAAGAAGATCCCATAGGCTACCATTTTCCATGTAGTCATAAAACAACAAGTTTCCGGTAGGTGATAAAGAATAACCCTGCAAACTAACAAGATTTCGGTGCTTTATGCTTCCAACCGTTTCGAGTTCAGTCTCAAACTCTTTCAAATACTCAGGATAATGAGTATGCAGTTTTTTAATAGCCACGGGCCGGCAGTTTTTAAGAACACATTTGTAGACCGTGCTTGATGCCCCATACCCGATTATATACTTATCACTCAGATTCTCTGTCATCCTCATAATATCATCATACACATGAAGAGCCATGTTCATGTGAAGTATCACAAGCTTTGGTGTTGGGTAATAAACGGGCTTGTCATACGACCCGGCAACGAAAGGTTTTGACTTGTGTGGCCAGCATACCGCCACTAAGATCATAAGGAGTAGAATCAACGCGCCAAGAGCAATTCCTAGTATAGCCGCTTTAGAAATCGTCACTGCATAAAGACATATTGTAATTTTAGTAGTTTTATTTTAAAAATTATTAAAACCAACAATAAGTTTTAGAATTCTTAATTACCTCGCTCGGTGGAGCGAGAAGCATGGCATGAAGAACTTAGAGAACTGCTGCAAAGACCGGGATTGGCAAGAAAGCTGCATCGGGAATGTGCATTGTTATTGTATATTGAATTTTACTATGTATGCATCGTAAAGTAGTAGAAGGTCCGGTTTCATACCTATCGGGTGAAAATTTTGAGAAGTTATTGCCATTGGGGATATCTCCAACCAGATTGTTATATGATACATTTCTGCGTAAATGGTAAACGATCAGTCTGATACCCGTTAACAAAAAATCACCTTATACTGTTATACATTATTATGTCACTGTAACTTACAGGACCGAAAGGCTAAGGCAATTCACCAACGACACCAAACTACCCGTTAAGTTGTTACTTTCTAATTTTCTGCAAAACATTAATCATAGAAACAAATGTCATGTGGCAGCAAAATTTCTCGGTTACTATAAGTTAATATTGAAAAGAATTGTTAGATATAAAGTTAAACTTGATTTATATTCCTATGTTATTGTATTATAAACATGTGTTAAATATTTGTATCCTAAGTTAGATATGGTAGTTATCATCGGTTGTGACACACCGGTTGATAAAATAGGATTAGCCTAAGTATGATAATTATTCTAGGGACACACCGGTTCATATGCACCGGTTAATGATGTATAAATAGGACCCTAACATTTCATTTGTAAATAAGAAAGTTAAAGTTTATTTCCTATAACTAACTTTCAAACTTCCCTCTCTCTTTTCCCTCCACTACAAACCGTCGCATATCAAACAAATAATACCGAAGACCTGTGCAGAAATTAACATGGCATCAGAGCCAGACACCCGAAGAAGAACATACGGCATATTCGATGAGGAAGAGAAATCCGACGATGTTTATATTGACAAAGGGAAGAAGCCCTTGTCCGAAGAAGATAGTGATCATGTGGATCAAAGTGTGTTGGCCGAGAGGGTCGAACAACTTAAGAAGGATTGTGTTAATCCTTTAGACATCAATTTCTCTCATTTCCACATCGGATCAGCGCCGCAGAAGAATGTTTATAGAAGCAGACAATCGCATCAGTCACGAAAGGCGCAGAAAGAGTATAATAATCAAGTGTTTAATGTCCCCGAATATCCACACGCCATGTGTTGTGGAAAATGTAAGGAGCCCTTCCACTATAGACGAAATTGTCCAAAAAGATTGGGAAAACAGAATTCATGGTGAAAGGGACGGATGGAAAAGGATGGGACGACGTATGGTATGCTAGTTTAACAAGAAAAGAACACGGATGCGGTTTCAAGGACCAATTCGCAATTTTCAGCAAATCATTTGGAATTGAAGGCCAACCAAATGGTTATAGGAGGGAGTACTTTAGAGGAAAAGGATCGGTGATCATAACGAGTGCAGGACAAGTGCATAAAATCAAATCGGTATTTTTCGTGCCTACACTTCGTAGAAATGTATTAAGTATAGAAAAGTTAAATGATGATGGATTAGAAGTTGAATTCGATGGAGACATATGTCACATCCATCGGCCGATCATACAAGAGAAGAGGAGAATAATAACATGCCGAATTTGTGATGGTGAAGATCACTTCACATTTAAATGTCCCGAAAGAAAGAATATAGTGAACAAAAATGGTAAAGGCGCACTAGATGTGTTCACAAAGAAACGGGTCAGATTTGAAGGCATAAATGAAGCACTCAAAGAAGAAGATAAAGAAAGGGCGCACGTTTTCAAGAAGTTTGAAGAGTTCTCTATCGACAAGGACCATTATGAAGGCAATATGGAGAAAGGTCCTATTATGTACCCAACCAACGAATCAAGTTTGAAGGATTGCTTAGTTTTCATGGACTTACTCCATGTTACAACAACGGTTGAAAGGTACAAACGTAAGTTCGAATTAGAGTTTGAAAAGATTGTTAAATGGTTTATGCATGACTTCTTGAAAATGAGAACCGAAGCCCCTATGCCACCCCGGGACACAACCGGTTATCCAATTTGCTTATTGGATTTATACACTAGAGTGCAAGTGTTTGGTGGATATGAAAAGGTTACAAAGGATGATAATTGGGCAATTGTGGCAATGTCTATGGGTTATGGAAGAGGACTACCGAGTTTGGCAAGAAAAGAAGAGATAGCAACGACTCTAAGGCTTGTATATATTCGATACTTGGAAATGATGGAATGGTACCATCTAAAATTTAAGGGCCGCGAACTCGTTGTTGAAATCACTAATGAAGAAGGTAGTACAAGTGACGCACACAAGAAGAACGAATGGAAAGATGAAGACATGCCTCCAAAGAAGCGAAGCCGATCATCCTCTAGTGAAGACTAGAAGAACGAAGAACATAAAATCAAGTTTAAGGGGGAGATTGTTAGATATAAAGTTAAACTTGATTTATATTCCTATGTTATTGTATTATAAACATGTGTTAATATTTGTATCCTAAGTTAGATATGGTAGTTATCATCGGTTGTGACACACCGGTTGATAAAATAGGATTAGCCTAAGTATGATAATTATTCTAGGGACACACCGGTTCATATGCACCGGTTAATGATGTATAAATAGGACCCTAACATTTCATTTGTAAATAAGAAAGTTAAAGTTTATTTCCTATAACTAACTTTCAAACTTCCCTCTCTCTTTTCCCTCCACTACAAACCGTCGCATATCAAACAAATAATACCGAAGACCTGTGCAGAAATTAACAAGAATAAAAAATAATAATCATTTTAATGGGTGCGTTATACGTATATAGCCATGTCAAAGTTAATCATTTTATTCACTTACATATTATTATTCGTGTATCAAATGAAAATGTATAGGGTTTAGACGAGCAAAAGTTGACAGGCGTTCAAAGATTCGCTTATCTTATGGCTCTATGCGTTATATGTTTTGACATGACCATAGGGGTATAACACACCAAAAAAGATGACTACTTTGAAGATTTTCTGTTTAAAATATCACGTCGTGTAAGGACGTACAGCATGAACAAATTCTGAAGTTGACCAAGCTCTTGGGGCAGTACACCAGAGAGATGATTGTAAGAAAGATCTCTGCAAAGAAAAAAGAGGACAAGTAATATTATCAACCTATCGTGTACAGCGAGAAACTAATGAAATACCATATGATCACTTACATTTCCATGACACTTCTTAAGTTGCCAAACTCGGCTGGTAAATATCCAGTCAACTCGTTCCGGCTTAGATTCCTGTTATTTTTCAACAAAAGAGAAAAAAATAACAAGTGACAACAAAGGCCTATCAAGAACCGAAACATGATATTAAACAGCAAACTTACAGTTTTAAAAGATGTTCCAAATCACCAAGTGGAGAAGGAATTGAACCGCTGATTTTGTTGTTTGATAGGTCCCCTATGCCAATAAAAAAAATACCAACAATTTGATTTTGCTAAAAAGGAGAAAAAAACAATCTAAGTTATAAAAGTTATCACAGTTTAGAATTACTTACAATGTATCCAAGTTACCAATCGGGACAGCTCAATTGGAATAGGACCCGTAAGGTAGTTTGATGAAAGATTCCTAATTGAATTTATATAAACAAATTAAAAAAAAAAGTTGTAATCCTATGACGAAAACACATCATCTATCTGATAAGAGGAACTTACAAATATGTCATGCTTTCGAGTTTTTGAAACGCAGCAGGGATGGTTCCCTTCAGTCTGTTTCCGTGCACGTTGCTGCAAAGTCAAAAGTAAAGGCAAAAAACGATTAATATTGACTGTATAAAATTTACAGAAAAAGATGTAAAATTGTAAAAACTTACAGGCTGTTGAGATTAGTGCAAGAGTTAAGATTCTGTGGTACGTGCCCCTCGAGTTTATTCCCGGCAACATTACTACAATCAGATAGCATAATTAACTTTCCAGAGAAAAAAACAGAATTTGGTTAACAAAATGGAATTGCAGAGTTTACAGGTCAAATAAGTCGGTTAGTTTTCCAAGTTCTGGTGGAATATGACCGTAAGCTGATTATCATTCAGTTCCCTACATAATAGAAATACACGCGTTAAAGACTTGTACCATTTATATATAACATTTCAATGACAAAAGTCATTAACACTAACACAGAAGCGCGCATACAAGTAATGGAGCTTTGACATGTTCCCAAGCTCAGGCGGAATAGATCCTGTCAGCTTGTTATTATGGAGATACCTACGACAAAACAGAACACCGTGATTATTGCATACCATATCAGCAAACCACAAAGAAAAAGTATGTTCTTACAATTTTTCTGTGTAAGTCAAGTTTCCAAGGATCGGAGGAATTTGGCCAGTCAGATTATTGCAACTCAAGTCCCTGCAATACCGCAACTCAACTCACTTGAGAAAATCATATAACTTTGGGCTTTGACTTTTAACTACAGAAAAATAGGATGGAATCACTTACAAAACTGTAAGCGCCTGCATGAGACCAATCACCGATGGAATTTCACCCGAGAACTTATTTCCTTGGAGGGATCTAAGATATGCCAAAAACCGAAAGATTGTTTAACATATAATAACATGAATATATTTCAAATTCAATACAAAAGTAGTCAAAGCTATATGATATAGACTCACAATGTGGCTACTTGTAGGAAACCAATATTGAACGG